>VUQH01035999.1:14963-67072 GCA_015106775.1 Etroplus canarensis | reverse complement strand
CTTACCTAAATCCAATAGAACACCTCAGGGACATTATGTTTCGGTCCATCCAACGCCACCAGGTTGCACCTCAGACTGTCCAAGAACTTAGTGCCACCCTGGTCCAGATCTGGGAGGAGATCCTTCAGGACACTATCTGTTGTCTCATTAGGGGCATGCCCCGACAATGTCAGACATACATACAAGTACATGGGGGCCACAAACTACCATTTTGACTTGCTGCTATAAAATTTCTGTAAAACTGACTAGTCTGTTGCATCATCTTTTCAGTTTGATTTTTGATGTGTCTTTGAATTCAGGTTGGTAATTTTCCTTTCCATCAAACCATGTGGCATTCTTTCATTCCTAACACATTACCCAGTCCATATCAGTATAGATATCCAGCATGTTTTTTCTTATTGAGAGCCAATGTGTTTTCAAAATGTTCCTTTAATTTTTTTGAGCAGTGTAAATACAGGATTTAGAGCAATATATGCTCCCCTCTAGACAATGTCATTTTCATAGAAGGCCTTGCATATTTCAGCAAGACAATGCTAAAATGTATGGTGCAGCTATTACAACAACATGGCTTCACAGTTGAAGAGTCCAGGTGCTGGACCAGCCTGCCAGCAGTCCAGTCCTTTCACCATCTGAAAACATTTGGCACATCATAAAATGCAACAATATGATGAACAACTGGAATCCTATATCAGACTAGAATATAACATTCCTATCCCAATGGTCCAACAGTTAGTCTCCTTAGTTACCAGATGTTTATGGACAGTGGTAAACATGGCCCTGTCACAACTTACTTGAGATGTGTTGCTGCCATTAAATTCAAAATGAGGTAGTATTTTTCATCAAATAGTATAATGTCTCATTTTCAACACTTGACATGTTTTCTATGTTCTTTTGTAAATAAGATATTGGTTTATGAGATTTGCAAAATCATTGCATTGTGTTTTTATTTGTATTTTATACAGTGTCTCAACCTTTTTTGGAAATGGGATTGCAATATTTTGTATTAATTATTTCACACTATTTCTGAGTAAATTATGTATCTTTTCAGTTTTCTTAAAAACTGAGAGTATTCTGATTATTGTGGATAAGGATTTTCGAGTTATGTCTTACAAGAGGAGAAAAACAAGTCTAAATAATGGAATACGGAGTGATTTTCAGTAACACATCCACAGTGACAAAAAGGCATCTTTTGCTCAGACTTTTAAAGAACTTGAAAATTCATTAATTGCCAAACTTATTTAAATAGAAATGTTTTTTTTTAAAAAAAAAAAACAAAACAAAAACATTCCAGCTGTTGGTACTGGGCTTCATTATAGTTTATAAATTACACCAGTTAATGAATAAATGACAACATTTTCCCTTCATTTGATCTGTGGTGACTAATGTTCTAAATGCTTTGCATTCATTTGGAACAAAAATTACATTTAGGAAAAAATGCCCATTTATAATCCACCAATTTCTCCAAACTGAGTGTCAGTCATGACGAATTAAAACAAAACGGGCTGTGCCCCTCTCCGCTCTCACCTGAGGTGGCTCCATGTGATTGCGCCTCCGGGAGTCGCGTCACTTTATTGCCTCCAGCAGGAGGCGCTGCTGTGTGGGTGTCCGGACACATAGTTGCCAGTAGCACTCCCCAGCAGTAGCCCACATCCACTCTGAGGAGCGGGGCGTGGACTCAGCGACCATTCCCTGCTCTTAAATCTGAGGAGACGGCAGACTTTCGGGGGGAAAAAGAGAACCCAAGAAGAAATTGACCGTATAGCAGCTGGTTAAAGGTCAGATAGACAACTTTTTGCACGGTTGATACTTTTGTTAAAAACTGAGAAACCTTGTTGTTGACTAAACTTGAAGGTTTTTTTTTACTGTAAATTTCAAAGTGATACAATAGGCCAGTCCATCCGATTGAGCGGAGGCAGATAAAGCCAAGAGGAAATCTGGGAAAGTGTAGCCACTTCACATTTCTGTTTCACTGCCTTCTGGCTGTTCATATTAACTTGTGCAGCAAAAAGTGTAACATTTACTATTACTGCTACTAAACAATTGACCTTAAAATGAGTCTACCATCAAAACACTGATAACACTCAAAAGAGAGTGGTGTTTGATTATGTGTGTGTCCTGAAGGGGTGCAAAACTTGGAGGGGAAAAAACTAAGTTATTTACACCTTTTACAGGCTCTATGTTCCTGAGCTTAAACCAGATTGAAGGAGAAAGCAGTCAACCTCCAGTGTACCCATGGATGACATCTTCACACAGTGTAGAGAGGGAAACTCTGTGGCTGTTCGTCTGTGGCTGGACAACACAGAGAATGACCTCAACCTGGGGTAAGCAGATAAATGTGCTCACTCATTCAAATAGATAAGGCCTTGAAGATGACAGCAGCAGGACCTACTGCTGAATTTAGCTGTGATGTTCATTTGAATGTGACGGTGTGAATGCAGCTTTAAGTTGCACTGTTGTCCAAGATGAATTTCCTTTTTGGGACAATAAAGTTCATCCTGATCCTGAAGTCTGTAATGGCAAATGAAAAAGGATTGGAATTCATTTTACTTAATTTTGTATAACTAGGTGATTCTTTGTTGTGTGAGTGAAAAGGGATCATTGGCACGTTGGAGCTGGTCAAATAGTTTCCATATTGTTCTCGCTGTACAACTCGACATACTGCTGAGCATCACTCAGCTGCAGTCTGTACTTTTTTCCCCCTCTTCTTCCCTTCATGATGATGTCATCTCCAAAAACTGCATATGGGTAATTTAAGGGAGGTTATGTGGTGACATAAATGACTCACAGTACGATGTACCATTAGATGCTAAAAAATACAGGCAAACTTTAGCTCCAGGGCTAAAATGACTAGTTGACTAGTAATCAACAGCACACCTGATAGTTATTTAACATTTTATGAAACAAAGCAGCTACTTTAAAAAAAAAAACAAAAAAAAAACTTTTTTTCATTTTGCTATTAAAAATGATCTATAATATCAGTGCTTAATGATTCTGTATTAGCCATGACTTGTTTACATAAATTATTTCCTAGAAAGGAGCAAGAAGACCTCACTGCTAAAGACCTTGGTTATCTCATTCTTAGGCCAGGCCATATATGTGCAGTTTGTTGACGTTGCCTTTGAGGGCTGCAGAGCTGCTAGCCAACCACGCAACAGCCAAGGCCATTTCCTCTGTTCAGCTCCATACAGGGCCAAGCCCTCGTCGACAGAGCTTATGCTGGAGGCCTTCTTTGGCTGTTACTTTGAGGAAACTCAACTATGTGGACAGGTCCCTTTTGCTTTTGGAATATCTAATAATGTGTAATTGAAGTGCAGTGTGTTGGTGGGGAAATATGCTGTCTGTTAGTGAAATGTTTTTACCAGAATTTCTGATAAAAAAGGGAAGACAAGGGAGAGAAAAGAGAGGAGGATGAGCCTTTTGAAACAAACACAGAAAAACAGCTATTTCAGATCTGCCCCTCTAGACGTGTGTGACACAAGAAAACACATGAGGAAAAAGAGAGAGAGAATGTAGCTCAGGATTCCACTGTGCTTTTTCCACCCTGTCATTCCTGAGTTTTTTTTCTCTCCTGTTACTTTTTATAGCTCAAAGGGTTGGTCAGACTGTGCACTGTCTGTCCACACAGTGCTGGGATAGAACTGACAGAAAATACGCCCAACTGCCATTTGTGAAACAGAAAGTACACCCTCTTTCAATTCTAAGGTTTTACATACCAGGACATAAAAAAATCATCTGGTCCTTACCGCATTCTAAAATGATTTAAATTGAGCCTCGGGTGTAAAACAACACACAACAGATTCCGCCGGGTTATTATTTACCTAACAAAAATTAAGCCAAAATCAGGAAGCATGCGTGGAAAAACTGAGTATACGACCCCCTATGATTCAGTAGCTTGTAGAGTCACCTTTAGCAGAAGTAACTTGAAGTCATTCTTTTCTGTATGACTTTATCAGTCTTTCACATCATTGTGGAGGAATTTTGGTGCACTCTTCTTTACAGTGATGCTTCAGTTCATCGAGACTTGGCATTTCTTTATGCACACCTCTCTCAAGGTCCCGCCACATTATTTGAGGTGTGAACTTTGACTGGGCCATGGCAGTACTTTGATTCTTTTCCTTTTCAGACATTCTGTTGTAGATGTGCTGGTGTGTTTGGGATCATTGTCCTGTTTTGCTACCCAATTTTAGCCAAGCTTTAGCTGCTGGACAGATGGCCTCACATTTGACTCTAGAATACTTTGGTATACAGAGGAGTTCATGGTTGACTCAATGACTGCAAGGTCCTGTGGCTGCAAAACAAGTCCCAGTCATCACCCCTCCACCAATGTGTTTGACAGTTGGTGTGAGGTGTTTGTGCTGATGTACTGTTTTTGGTTTTCACCAAACGAGGCACAACTTTTCAAGCGTAAGCTATGCTGTCATGTTCTTTTTAGAGAATAGAGGCCTGACGGCCCTTGCAAATAAGCAATATTTTTTCGGTCTTTTTCTAATTGTATTGTCCTGAACTTTAACATTTAACATGCTGATGCCTGTAGAGGCTGAGATGTAGCTTTTTGTCTTTTTGCAGTTTTGCTGACTATTGGAAGGTCTCCCCATGTGGTGAATTTGCTGGTACATCCACTCCTGGGAAGACAAGCAATTTTCCTGAATGTTTGTGAATAATCCTTCTCACTTCATGTTTTTTGGGAAAGGGCCTTGTAATCCTTCCCAGATTTATGGGCAGCAACACTTGCTTCTCTAAGATCATTGCTGATGTCTTTCCTTCTTTGCATTGTGTTAGTACAAACCCAAACACTCCAGCAAAATTTCTGCTTTTATAGAGGGGAACACACTTGCTGATGATCAATAAATCAAGTGCATTTGATTAGCAGCACCTGGCTGCTACTTATCCTCTAAATTTCTATGGAAGTGAGTAAGGTGTACTTAATTTTTCACGCACTGCTTCTGCATTTTGGCTTCATTTTTATTAAATAATTTTTGAAATACGTCACATGTTGTTGTTCCTCTGAGGTTATATTTAGCTATTTTCAAGATCTGCTATGGACCAGATATTTTTTAAATTATGTACTGATATGTAAAACCTTAGAATTGAAAGAGGGTGTGCTTTCTTTTGTATGTGACTGGAAAGTATTAAGCGAGTTCTGCAGCTGTTTCCTATGGCTGTACAAGCTCTCCTAAGATATACCGTTATTATGGTGAAGAGCTTGTGGCTTTGCAGGGAGCTGTGAGAAGCCCTAGCAGCTGCCTTGGGGGCAGGTATTGTAAGAGACTCACTTGAGTGAAGGGGCCCAGTCACACACAGGTGATAGTCTGACTCTTTGTAGACTGCAACAGTGCTATGTACACTATGGGTGTTTGCACCTTTGCATATTTTAACAGGCATTCCAGCTTGCATAGACATTTTTATCACATGTAAGTTATCAGAGGAGTACAGGCTGTAGGAAAAGCACAGTAGCATGTGCTAAAGGCTGAATAAAGATTAGTAGTTGGTGGGTGTGTAAACCTGAGTGACTTTGTGTCAAAGAGGAAACCACAAAAACATGAGTTTGTCAGCTGTTATAGCGTCAGAGTTGTTAAAGCCCACCAGCATCCTCCTAGACACTCTTCACAGGAACAAGAATATCATCACCTCCAAATGAAGTCATCTTATGTATATATTCTTCTAAGACTTACAGGAAGTTTATCACATAGCTTAAAGATTGTATCTTCTATTCTGTTCACGCTCTGCTTGTCTTGTGCTTTAGTGACGACCACGGCTTCAGCCCCCTCCACTGGGCATGTAGGGAAGGAAGGAGCGGTGTTGTTGACATGCTCATCATGAGAGGTGCTCGTATTAATGTGATGAACCGTGGCGATGATACACCTTTGCATCTCGCTGCAAGTCATGGACACAGAGACATTGTGGCCAAGGTACACACACTCAGATGCAGTGTGGTTACACATTAGAAATGTGCATGTGTTGTTCAGTGTTCTAACTGTATGACCTGTAAATGGCAGCTGATTCAGTGCAAAGCAGACCCCAACACAGTCAATGAGCACGGAAACACCCCTCTCCACTACGCCTGCTTCTGGGGCCAGGATGAAGTGGCAGAGGTGCAGTACTATACACCCCACAGACACTCTTCTTCCCTTTAGTGTGTTGGCTCCCTCTTGTGGACAGAAATCCCCACTTCATTTCTTTTCTGTGAAGCTCTTCTGCCTTTAGTGTTAGTCCATTAATCTGTAAATAACATTGTTTTAATTCTCTTTTAGGACCTGGTGGCCAGTGGTGCCCAGGTGTGTATATGTAATAGATATGGACAAACACCTCTGGACAAAGCCAAGCCTCACCTAAGACAACTGCTGCAAGGTAAGAGGTCATTAATGGACATTTTAATACACAAATAGGTTTTTTTGAAAAGTACAAAACAATATGTTTGTATTTTGATTTTTTTTGTTTTTAGAAAAGGCAGAGAAAATGGGCCAGAGTATGACCAAAGTTCCATACAAGGAAACTTTCTGGAAGGGCACCATGCGGACACGACCTCGTGAGTAATATTTATTTCATACAGTAGGAACCAGCCATCATAACAAAGAGGGATGTTTGTAATAACATTCCTATTTTTGCTCTTATAGGTAACGGTACCCTCAACAAGCAGGCTGGTATTGATTATAAGCAACTTTCGCTGCTGGCAAAGATCAATGAAAACCAGTCTGGCGAGGTTAGCTGCACTCCATCTTTACTGCTACATTGGCCAGTCTTTTTCAGTGCCTTGGCTCATTAACAGACTGTGTGTTCTGTTTGTAGTTGTGGCAGGGTCGGTGGCAAGGGGATGAGATTGTAGTGAAAGTACTACAAGTGAGAGACTGGACCACCAGGAAGAGCAGAGACTTCAATGAGGAACATCCAAAACTGAGGTAATTCAGACATCAGCATTCCAGCAATGAAAAAGTGCTCAAAGGTCTTGTGATATCTGCAAACAAAATAGAAAGCTCATGGCAGAGGCTGTATGTAAAAGATGGATGACATCACTCATTGGTTTATGGACTACTATTTTCAAGCTTTGAGTTTAGCATTATGGCCGTTGCCCCATTTGAGCCAGAAGTGACCATATTTGTACAAGATGGTGGAGTGCTAATGCTGGCATGCAAGGTTAACATGGTTCAACCCTAAATTGTAAGATGAGCGTTAATGCTAAAAATAAATAATGGTAAATGGACTGGTACTTATATAGCACTTTTCTACTCTAACTGAGCACTCAGAGTGCTGTTTACTAAAAGCGTCATTCACACAGCATTTTTTTATTCTATCCCTTAAGTGCATTTTAACTATCACACACACATTCACACTCCGATGGATGCCTCGGGAGCAATTTGGGGTTCAGTGTCTTCCCCAAGGACACTTCAGCATGTAGACCGGAGAAGTCAGGGATTAAACCGCCAGCCTTCGTGTTGAAAGACAACCCACTCTATCTCCTGAGCCAAAGCTGCCCACAATAATAATGCTAGTATATTACTTGCTGAAAACCCTGAGCACAGACTTCTTGGATGATCTGTTAGTACAATTAACTATGCAACTACCCACATTATTTATCACATAATTTCTTTAAAATATTCCAGAGTCTTTTGGGGCTTGACTTGCTCTTGGAGCCAGATTTGAGTGTCCATTCAATGAACAACAGTTTTTTTTCAGCCCAGGAAACTGCTGCTTGTATTGTGGTTCATGTCTGAACATCACTGGGTCACGTGTTGTCTGTCAGCTTGCTTGCACAACTTGAGGAAAATACATTTGGTTCTGCAGTTTCTTATCTTGAGTCAGTTTAGAGTCTGTTTGAGGTAAATAGAATCAATCAACATTTGGACTCGCTATCATGCCCTGGTAAACACAGTCCTCATGTACAGCAAAGATGGCTGAGTTTCATTAATGGTGAGGTCTGTGGTCAAAGAGTAGCTAGGATATGGTATTGTTTGTTAATTTGAGCTCTGCAGTGTGAAAAACACAAACCTCCTTCCACCACAGCAGACTAGAAACTCTTTATAACATCATACTAAACTCATCATAATAAGAACCAGGCCTTACTTTCTTATCTTGTTTGTCATCATTACACGTGTGCTCATAGTCAAACCATACAAGACATGTTAAGACAGGTTCAAACAGGTCCCCAGAGGGACCTCTGCATTCAGTGAACCACTATTAACATAGTGCAACTGTGTTACACATTAGCATCCACCGAACACTGCTAAATTAAACAAGCAAAACATTATAAAGGAAAATACATTACTTTTACTTCATTACCCATCTTGGTCATCTTTAATAAGTTTCACCACCCTCAGGATCCTCATAAAATGACGAGGAACAGGAACATCTTGGCAATATGCTTTCAGGTTGGCTTTAGTTTTTTTTACTCATTTTTAAAATTGATGCAAACATCAAAGTACTTAGTATGAGCATGCTGAAAATGAACGGCAGCATAAATTCTTTCATGTACCACAAAAATGAGTGACAGTGAAAAGCCTAAAAGTACTGCTCAGCTTAACTTTAAAGGTTATGCAAATGTGGTGTATGCTGACATAGATTCTTGAAGCATTTTCTTAATTCACCAAGCTTTCAGGGTATTTCTTTTCATTAATGTTTTAAATGGAATTTCCTTACATTTTATTTTGTGAGTCCCTTCTCATTTAAAACAGAACATCTTGATCTGAGAATAAATAATTATTTACCAAATTATATTAACACGCACTTTGTGTTTCTCTTATTTCCTCATTTTTCCTGTTGTGGCTTCATAGAATTTTTTCTCACCCAAACATCCTGCCTGTTCTTGGGGCCTGTCAGTCACCACCTTCCCCTCACCCTATTATCATTTCCCACTACATGCCATATGGATCCCTCTACAATATACTCCATCAGGGCACCAGTGAGTCATTTGTTTTTATATACATATGTTAAAATGAAATGGCTATATATAGTCCCAAAGTAGGTTACTCTAAGATTGTTACTGCAGATGACAGTGCACACGTGCATTCACAACTTATATCTTGCTTCTGAATGTCAACAAAGATATAAACATGTTTATTTCTTTCAGTGTCTCTTAATCAGCATCTCTCCCCTTCTCACTCGTGTCTCCTGTCCTCCCTCCACTGTCTTCTTCTTCCTCAGCTCTGGTGGTTGACCAAAGTCAGGCAGTGAAGTTTGCGCTGGACATTGCCAGTGGCATGGCTTTCCTCCACACCTTAGAACCAATGGTTTCACGGCTTTACCTCAACAGCAAGCACGTCATGGTAAGACGCTACTCTACTGTTTCTGACCACCGACATTAAACAACCCTGATCCTGTGTTTCATTGAATATCAGCATATTTAAGTAATGATTCATTTACAGATTGACGAGGACATGACAGCCAGAATAAGTATGGCAGATGCTAAATTCTCCTTCCAGTGTCCTGGTCGTATGTACTCTCCAGCATGGATGGCACCTGAAGGTATTTTTTTCTCCACTCGCTGTTCTCCTCATTCCCATCTTCTTCCTGCTCACTAAATGCCTCTTTTGACTTTATGAGTCGTTCAGTCAGGAACAAACTGCACTGTATAATTTAGTTCCTATTAAGTGGAAGACATGCTGTTTAACTGGTATAGTTTATGTAATAAAGACCTGAGTTATATTGTTCTGTTTATGTTCTTCCTTCAGCTTTGCAGAAAAGGCCTGAAGACATCAACAGAAGATCTGCAGACATGTGGAGCTTTGCTGTGCTATTGTGGGAACTGGTTACCAGAGAGGTCCCCTTTGCTGATCTCTCACACATGGAGATAGGCATGAAAGTAAGTGGATGGAATATTTTTCTGTTTATTTATTTATTTTATTTATTTCAGACATGTAACAGTATACAGGAAGTAGTCATTCATCAAGTCCGAAAAGGAGTAGGAAGAAGTGGAGACTTACTTAATACACCCCTTCTCCAAAAGCTATCCTTCATTATTTTTCCAGCTTCCTTACTAATATAAACCTCTAGATTATTTATAAGTGTTGAATTTCTATTTATCCATCCATCCATTTTCTAATACAATAATTTATAATACTAAATAGTCTTATGTATAGTTTTTACAAATCACAGCCACACATCAAAGACGCATACCTCCATTTCTAGAATGTTGATTACAAAATATGTATAGATACAGATAACAACTAAATAAACTGCAGATAATTTACTGATGTTCACACATCTTTTTCTTCTTTACACTTCATGAAAATTAGATCTTGATACTTCTTTTCAAACTGCTTTATGTCTGGACATTGCTTCAATTCCACATTCAACCTATTCCAGTTTCACTCCACACACAGAAACACACATTTTTTCCTGGTAGTATACACATTAGCAATTTAGAAGTTGCAAAATCCCCATAAATTATAGCTTCTTTCTCTTTCAGTGAACATACTTTATCTACGAATGAGCTTAGACCGCATGCTCTTGTCCATTTTTCTTGGAAACACAACATCAAACTACACAAACACCATAGCCCCAAAACATCACAAGGCTTTTACTGATTTCTGTGTTTGAGTTATTTACTGCAACGTTGTACCTCAACTCTCCTTGTATCAACAGGTGGCTCTCGAGGGGCTTCGGCCAACCATTCCACCAGGGATTTCACCTCACATCTGTAAGCTGATGAGGCTCTGCATGAATGAAGACCCAGCCAAGAGACCCAAGTTTGATATGATTGTTCCCATCTTAGAAAAAATGCAAGACAAGTAAATACTTAAGCAGCAATTTGCCCACTTCTGTTATGTGTAACCAAACCACTCTTTATCATCACTTCAGTCATGTATCTGCTAAGCCACTGTAAATAATACCAGAAACCACTCTAGCTACACACAGTTCAAACACTAAGTATTATATTGCTTTTCTTGTACAAGTTAAATTTGAGGTTAAGTGTTCTTTAGCCTGTGATGCTCTTGCATAATGGCTGAAACTTGGTCACTGAAATACTGGCAAACTTTTTTAGCCATTGTGGATTTTATTCAGTGATGAGTCGGACTGAAATGTGTATAGAATCTGTGCTTTTATACACACCATCAATTGCCAGCGCAATAAATGTTCTATATTTATAACAAATCTTTGTTCTTTTATTTTGTGGCAGACATGTTCGTTTCAAGATAGACTGTTTCACTTCATGAAAATTTTTAGCTGTATGTAGTGGCTTTCATAACATTGATGGACTTTGTTAGACGTAAAAGAGGATATTTTTTTGCTTGTCTTTGTTTCCTTGTTTATAGTTCTTGTGAAAATATTATCTCAGGAGGGAATTTTGCTCAAATGTTCACTGGGACCCAAGGGCTTCACAAACGTTTTTAGCCTCAACACAAGGATTGATGCACTAATTCTGACAAAATTTCACACAACTGCCTAATAGTAGTGCATTATGATGTGATGATATTTTATATGGAAAGGCTTAAATGCTAGCTTCTTAAAGGCATCACATGTAATGTATTGCAAAAATAATTTTATGGCTATTAATCAATGCTAGTACAAACAAAGAAAGAACAATTGTGACATTAATTCACATTTGGTGACATTCTTCATAGGTGCCCAACTTGAATCACCTATGGATCCACTTTGTAAAATATGTGGCTTCTTTGCATCAGTATCCATATTTCAAGTAAGCATGTCACAATACGCCTACTGGTGTTGGTGATAACTGTGATACTTTGCAATTATGAAATATTAATACTAACACACAAAGGAAATAATCCAGCTATTTGTAACTGTTTTTTTTATGTTTTTGTATGTTATGTTTGCAGACTCTGAAAAAAAGATTAGTTTGACTATTTTTTTCCCCAATTTTCTAAAGATAATCAATTTTCCATAGTCAAACAGTAAAAATAGTGAATCATAAACCCTAATTTGTAGTACTGTCTACAAATTGACTAAAACTTTTCACTTTATCAGAGTGGCATATGAACAAATGTAAAAAATTTGATTCAGTGTTGGAAAACAGTAGGAAAACAGCCGAATAACAAAGCATAACAAATTCAAGTCAAATATATTTATATTCTCATATCACGTGTCAGGTTCCTGGTTTAAAGCACTGGCCCAAATGCAGGACTAGTGCTTCTCCAGCTCCGTCTTCTCCTGGTCTGATAAGTATTACCCAGCCAGATTTCCTGGAGTACATTTAAGCTGGGAATAGGGGACTCGCCTAGCTTCTCTCACTGCTTTGAATTCCAACGTCCCCCCCTGCTTCCCCCAGTCACCCACCCAAATGATACAACAATAACTGGACTCATAACTGACAATGAGGCTGCATACAAGGAGGAGGGTCACAAGCTCACGTCATAGTGTGCAATCAGTAATTTGGTCCTAAATATCAAAACGATCATTGTAGACTTCAGGACTACAAAGAAAACCACACACACCCGTATACATCACACACAGACCGTGGAGAGGGTCCCCAGCTTCAGGTTCCTAGCGGTCACCACCACAGAACACCAATCTAAGGCGCCTTTGTTTTTAAAGGAGATTAAAAATAGTCAACCTCCCTCAAAGCTGCCTGTGAACTTGTACAGATACACTCTAGACAGCATCCTCATAAACCGCATGACAGCCTGGTACAGTAGCTGCACCAAAGTGGGTTGCGAAAACAGCACAAATCCTCACTGATACAGCCTACCACTTTTGGAGCATCTACACATCACTGACTGAAGAGGGCCAAGGAAATCTGCAAAGGCTCCACGCACCCTGGATACCACTTGTTTAAGCTCTTCCCATCAGGCAGGGTTTAAGGCAGAGGGGGTCCAAACTTTTTCAAAGAGTGCAAGATTTATTAATGGTAAAATGCCAAAGGGATGACAGTCCCTCTTGACAATTTTTTAAATGATAAAAGTTACAGGAATACATTTTGGGGCAAATGCTCTCCACCATTTTAATGACATAGTCTTTGATAAACACAGCCAGTCTCTTCAAAAGGTTTGCCACATTTAACATTGCACTTCGTAGCTTGCTTTGGTGGTATTTTCATTTCAGTCATAGGCCTGAACAACCACTGTTGTGGAGCCATGCCAGCTTTGAGTTGCTTTACTTTTGAGCACACTCCTGTTTAGCTGCGTGTGCCTAAGCATGTTTTGTCTGATGCTGTCTCTTCACATTGAAGTTCTTATGCACAATACTCTCTCGGCAAATTAGGTGAACATAGCTGTTTCCTGGAGATAGTGCCCTCACTATCAACTTTTCTCTGTTTTAAAGGTGCCAAGTGGCAGAAATTATCCAGGAGCTTATAACATAGATCACATGCTTTATCCTACTAGCCATCAGAACTATTGTTATTTCAGTAGTTGATTTGTCCAGCTCTTATTTGGGTTTCAGTGAGGAAGCATCAATCAGCATCTTTCGGACCAACAAGTTTCTTGTGAGACTCACAACTGGCACAAAAACGTGAAAACATCCCTTGAAGAAATACTTTTCACCCAGTTTCACAGTGTTATTCAAGCAGAATTTCCTTTTGTTTGTGCATGTTTTCTTCATATTCCACCAAAATTGGCAGAGCTTGTGACTTTGTGGTAATTTGTAACTTTCCCTGATTCCCAGCTGAACTGAAAAATCTCTCCTGCTTTCTTCACATACATCAGGTTAAAGCCAAGACTCTAGCAAAGCGCAGGTCCTGCAGAATCAGTCAAAATGTGGGACGTTGTCTCGAGATGTGGGACAGGGGGACAAGGTGTAAAAAAAATGCCGTGCAGTCCCACATAAAAAAGGGACATCTGGTCACCCTGCTTCAGCACAAACTATATTCTGTCCACCTTATATCCGGGGGTGGCAGTGGCTCAGTCCGTTGGGACTTGAACTGGGAACCTGAGACTCACCCAGAGCACCTGGAAAAGCCGGAACAAGGGAAAAACTCGCCGAGCGCCGGTTCAAGGCCCATATGGACCACTGTATTTGGAGGATGGACTGGAAGCTGGAGAGGTGACGGTTCACCCCCTGGGCACTGCCAAGGTGCCCTTGAGCAAGGCACAGTTCCAGTATATTTCTAACATTTTATACTTTTTCATAGATGTCACTGTTTATTTCTTATGTTTATGTCACGCACAGTTTGAAGTCAGATTAACTCTATTTGTAACATGTTTGCATAATAACAATAAAAGTCCCGGATCTTGACAAATGTTGGCTGAAGTGTGCAAATATTTCTGCTTACTCGACTACACCACAGACGTCTGTGTGTCCAGCACGAAAAGGAGAAGGCGGTCAACACGAGGAAAACATACGAAAGGCCAGCGCATGACCCAGGCTTTGATAAACACTATTTACCTATCGTTTGCAAGCAGCAGTTTGCGGTCCAATCAGAAACACTGAGGGAGGGGGGGGGGGCACGTGATGTACACCACGTGACGTGTCAGCTGATTCATGCTTTTTCTCGAGCTCGACCGGCAGTGGATGAGGTGATACTCGCACCTTTAAACCGGCGCTTCGTCATCACGAAGCAGGCTGGTTTCAGCAGACTTTGTGAGAGTGAAAGTCGAGCCCCTCTTGATCCACCCGTCGTGCTTGTGCTCACCTCTCCCTGGCCCTGACAGCAGGGAAGACCGCGACACTTCATCTTTTCTTGGAGGTAGGACAGCAAAGGAGTAGTTAGCTTTGTTAGCAGGATGTTTCCTTTGTTGTGCTTCACAAACAGCGGGGTATCTTCTGTGAGTGCGCATGAGTCATTTCTTCTCCAGTTTGAAGTGTTAAATTACCCTGCGTCTGAGAGTGTTACTTCCTCATCGTCCTTTGCTCTGTTCTCCTTCTGTATGTCCTGTGTGCAGGCTGAGACGAGCGACTATGGGGCTCCTCTCTCGTTTGCCCTCCTTTGGGCTGGTAACCTGCGCGCTGCTCCTGCTGTTGCCGCTGTTTGGGTCCTGCCATCCGGCTCAGCTCCCAGGAAAGTCCAGCCTGGTGTTCATGGATCACTTGAGCCGTCCGAGAGTGGGATTCAACTGGAAAAATGTTACCTGCCCTCTCTGCAAAATGGTCTTCACCATTCTTGATGTGGTCATGCTGGTAAGGTTTTAAAATGCTCCCCTGTCTGGGTTGCTAAAAAAAGGAAGCTGGTGACCCCTAGACATGTAGAAATGCTACAAACCATTCAGCCCCTATTTCAGTTCAAGAAGTTCCGTGTTTGAAAGGTCAGAATTGTTTAAGGTGGGGGAGGACATAGAAAGGAACTGGTCTATTAAAATACAACTGAAAGTTATTGTGTGCATTAATTATTTATGTTACATTCTACCTATGAGTACACGTAGGAATAATTAATAGAGTGTAATAGAGTCCTTAGACAATAAATAACTCCATCAAGAGTGTAAGGGTGTTAAAGAGAGGTGTTGATTCATCTCAGTACTGGAGGCTGTTTTCAGTGTTAGATTGTATTACGTTATACATACTAAGAGGTGTTTCTAGTATAGCTAATATTCTGTTTACCCAGTTTTACATTGGTATGTCTCATTATGATGAGAAACATCACCTTAAATTATAGGGTGGAAGGCTGGATTTTGAGATCAAGGTGCCTTTGAATTAACTTTCAAAGTGATACACTTTATTGTATTTGTTTTATTTTAGGTAACTACTTTCTTCGAACATTATCTTACTTCCTGGAACTTCCCTTTAGATTTTTTAGCTTCTGTTTCTTTAAAAATGTTGGAATTCAAAATAATGTTTTGATTTGTGATATTATTAGAAGTCTAAGTTGAAAAGACAATGATGTAAGTAATTCACATCTTGTTGCTATGCACAGGCATACTAATTTATTACCACCAGTGTCATTACACAATATTAAATCTACTACAGTAAGTAAATGTGGCATGTGATGCAAGGCTCAGTACTTCTACTTCTTGAAATTCTTTTTTCTTTCCCCAAGTGTGTATTGCTAATTTAGCACAAAAATGTTTGAAAACACTATCATGTGGTCCCTTTGTTGACCTGAAGTGCTACTGTCATTGTGTGTATACACACACACACACACACACACACACACACACACACACACACACACACACTCTTCTCTGATCTTGTTTTGCTCTGTTACCCCCTTCAGACTGATAAAAGTGAAGAGCAAGTGGCACATGCAGCAGGTGAAGCATGTATCCGTCTCCATCTGGCTGAAAAGGAAGTCTGTATGGAAATAACAGAGCTGTTCAAGGATGACTTTATAAAGGCCCTGCAGGAGTCATTGCTGTCGCCCTCTGAAGCATGTGGTCTACTAGTGGGCCCTTCCTGTGGCAAATTTGATTTGTATGGTGCCTGGAACATCACTTTGCCAAATGATCCTAAGCCCCCTGTTAAACCACCCACTCCTCCCAAACCTGGTTCTCCACAGAGCAGGATCCTGTTTCTCACAGACATCCACTGGGACAAGGTGCGTGCGTGATGTTAAGAAAAGAGCCAAAACTAAATTGGAATGAAATGCTGCCAAATCTGGTTATGTGTATATTAAAGGCAGTTTTGCATTAGTAATGAACAGTATAAAGCCAGACCCCCAACTCTCTATTAAACATGATAGTCTTGGCAAACACAAAATCAAAGTTACTGCTTTACAGCTTCCCCAGATAGTTTGGGTTGACTCATCACAAAATGTTAGTGATTTTGATCACCTGGCTTGTTTGGGTTCAAGTCCTACTTTAAAAAAATCAATCTCTGTTGACAGGAGTATGAAGTTGGCAGTGCTGCAGACTGCAAGGACCCTCTGTGTTGCCGTAAAAGTTCAAACACTATCAGATGGAGCCAGAGGAAGGCTGGGTATTGGGGAACCTACAGTAAGTGTGACCTGCCTCTTTGGACAGTGGAGAATCTTCTGGAAAATGCTGCCAGAAATGGACCTTGGGACTGGGTCTACTGGACTGGAGACATACCAGCACACAATGTCTGGTCTCAGACCAGGGATCAGCAGCTGTCAGAGCTTAAAGTAATCTCCAGACTCATATACAAGTAAGTCTTCTTTAGGCTTACCTCTGAGATTTTTGACAGTAATTGCTACTTTAAGCAATTTCCCCCTAGGATTAATAAAGTATTCTGATTGATTACCTCACAGAATAGTAGGTCAGAGTAGTTTTACTTGGATCGTTTAATAAACGGGTTTTGGTTGACAGTTGCATTCATGACAAGCAAACTGTATCCTAAATGAAAACATTCAGACTGTTTCTGTCACAGCTTTCATTAGATGCTATTGGGAATTGATCCAAACTCCTAATGATTCTTCCTGAAATCTTTTATCTTCAGACACCTGGGACCTAATGTGACAGTTTACCCTGCTATAGGAAACCATGAAAGCACACCAGTAAACAGCTTCCCTCCACCATTTATTCATGGGAACAGATCCTCTGCCTGGCTCTACAATACAATGGCAAAGGAATGGGCCGTGTGGTTGCCAGAGGACGCACTGAAGACTTTGAGGTTATTGAATTTCACATTTTTAAAATAAATATCTAAATTTTTGTTGTGCTACACTGTTCTGCAGGTAAAAACCACCCTGTAAATATGTTTTAAGTTTGACTGCTAGATACAAATTGACAGAAATCAAAGCATGTGTTTTAGAGAATAAAGAAGCTATGTTTATGTGCAGTTTCACTTTGGCTGTATATTTCACATCCCGTTGCTTTGAAACAGAAGTGGTTATATGTGTCAGACTATTGTTCCTTATAGAGAAGATTTGGAATTTTGAAGGATAATCCAAACCTTGATGGCCCTAGAGTTTAATTTGGCTCTGACTTGTTCATTTTTGTGTTTTTGGTGTAATTTTAGAAATGGAGGATTCTACACAATGCAAATTCAGCCTGGTTTGAGGGTGGTCTCTCTCAACATGAACTTTTGTGCAAAAGAAAACATCTGGCTGTTAGTGAACTCCACTGATCCCGCTAACCAGCTGAACTGGCTTGTTCAAATTCTCCAGGCCAGTGAGAACAAGGGAGAGAAGGTCAGTTTGGTCATTTAAGACTGCATTCAGTAGTGGTTTAATCTTGGGTCCAGCTCATTGTCCCATATTAGTTATGCTCTCTGACTCTGTAAACCTCTTATTTTTATTATCAGTAATCACTTTTTTGTTCCTTTATTTTAGGTACATATCATTGGTCACATCCCACCTAGCCTTTGTCTTCCCAGCTGGAGCTGGAACTATTATCACATTGTCAACAGGTAATTGCAGTGGTCATTTAACTTTAAATATATAGAGTCCTGAAACTTTTAGAAACCAAAGGTGCAATCCAACTGCAGTAGTAAAGGTATTTTGGCTGTTATGGGCTGTTATCGGATTTCATCACTTGGAGATACATATTTAGCGGTGGTTTATTGTGTAATTGCAGCCCAAATGTGGCTTTTCTAAAGGTGAGTTTAGGTCCTATTTACTTGACCCTCCCAAGATCACAGCTCTTGTCTGGGATTTTTGGGATGCAACAGGTCTCTGTTGAGCAGAATAAAGGATAAGGTGCAGAGAAGCCAAATGTAATGCCCTATATGAGGACACAGGGTCTCTGGAAGCTATTTGTAATGCTGCTGTGTGTAACTCAGTTCAGATCAGCAGTATTCTTGGATTTTGCAGACGTCACCATCATTTTGGGCAACTAGACACACAGCTGGCTTATTCCCAGCAACATCTCACCACAGGTGAAAGCATGACTTTAAAACAAAAAACAAAAAAAAAAACAAAACGCAGATTAGAACAGAGATGGATAAGTAAGTTTTCTTTGGTAAGCAACTCATAGTATCTTTTTTTTTTCTCAGATATGAAAGCACAATAACTGGACAGTTTTTTGGCCATACACATCTGGATGAGTTCTACATGTTCTATGACGAGGAAACCATGACCCGTCCATTTGGGGTGGCATTCATTGCTCCCAGTGCCACAACTTATCTTGACCTTAATCCAGGTGAGGTCATAGATAAGTGAAGTAATAACCCAGCATTTCATAAGCAAAACACTCACACACTGCATAAATTTACATTTTCAGGATACCGTGTCTACTATGTTGACGGGAACTACCAAGAAAGCTCTCGAATGGTGCTTGACCATGAAACCTACATCCTCAACCTCACAGAGGCAAACCACAGTCCAGGGGCTCCACATAGTCCAGAAAAGAATCCTAAATGGACACTCCTATACCGCGCCACAGAGGCTTTTGGTCTTTCTAGTCTGTTCCCCTCTAACTGCAATAAGCTGATACAGTCCTTTATCAGCGATGACCCTGCCTTCCAGAAGTTTTGGTTCTTCAGATTTAAAGGGCATGTGTCAGCACCTTGCATGGAGACCTGCAAGACTGCTATGATTTCCTTCCTGAAAAGCGGGCATTATGATGAACTGGCCAAGTCCAACCCCCTCAATGGTTTTGAAGGACACTTAGTCCAAGCTCCCAGCAAAACTCTTTGTTGACCTGAGTGGAAAAGTCTGGGTGAGATAAAAAAGCAACATGACTAAATGCAATGAGCCAAAATATTGTACCCTCTCTGCTGTGTGCATGGTCAAGAAGTATTGTTTTATAGGTTTGATTTCATAAAGTCACCTGACCTACTACTCATTATGCTCACAGGTATGTGGATACTGTAGCCAAACTTGAGCTGAAAGAGTTTTTGGTTATACTTGATCAATAATATCTTTAAATCCAACTAGCTGTGTTTGGGAACATGGTATGGCCAGTTCCCCTGTTGGTTACTTTTAAGTGCCAGTTGTTTAAAGGCTGCTTTAAATTATCTTTAAAAACACAGACTTAGTTTAAGTTTTCCTTTGAGGGTTGTTCAGAGTTTTCACAATTTCGGGAGTTCTTCTGAAGCAGGTGCCTTTTCATTTGGGGATAATTAACTTATCAGTTCCTGTGGTCCTGAAACTTTTGAGGGCCATCTTATGAAATTTGTTAGAACTTTAATTATTTTTTTAGTCCTGTCATCACCATTGTTAGGTTCTAGGCCACAACTTTATGTATCTGCTTTACTGTACAACACCTCCTGCCTCAGCAAAGATTTTCTAGCCTAAAAAACAGTATTTTTTTTAATGTTTACTTTTGCTTGCACTTTAATTGTTTTTGTTAATTTTCTTAACAATGAACAATTTTATAGACCCAACAACATGTTTGGTTGGGTCCTCAAATCTGGCTAATTGATAGCGTTAACAGTAATTTAAGAGATTGTATAAATTGTAAGATTGTATTGCTTGCTTTTTGCTGTTTAGAGTGAATGTTGAGTACAAATTAAATTATGCATGTCAAATTTATCAAACACAAGTGAGACATGCACTTTTAACTTCTTCAGCTGTTTATTTTGCCCACCACTTATTTTATGACATAATATTATTACACATTCACCTTACAATTGAAAGGTCCCTGGTTCAATTCCAGGTGGGGACACAAGTCCCTCTCACCATGCAGGGCTGTGTCAAGGAAGGGCGTGAAACCTCTGCCAAATTACCAGTGCAGATTAATCCTCTGTGGCGACTCCTTGGGGAGAATATAATGAAGCAGCTGAAAGTACATCATATTAATAATATTCCTTTCAGTTTCAATATTCACATCAAAGTGGCCCTTTATACACAGAAATCATCTATCCATCCATCTTCTGCTTATCTAATTCAGGGTTGCAGGTAGGCTGGAGCCTATCCCAGTTGCCATAGGGTCAGAGGCAGGGTACACCTGAGATAGGTTGCTAGTCTATCGCAGGGCTAACACAGAGCTAGACAACCATTTTTGCTCACATTCACACTTATGGCCAATTAACCTAACCCCACGCATCTCTTTGGACTATGGGACTGTGTGTTTTCAGCTGTTTATTTTGCCAATCACATGCCTCATACCAAAATAGACATTATCGCATAAACATATTCCCTTTAGTGTCAATATCCACATCAAAGTGTGGACCTATTTACATAGAAACTTAGAAATCAGTTCAGTGTGGGTTTGCATTAGCTGTGTTATCTTCTTTGGTCTGTGCTTTTCACTTCTTCAATGAAGACAACCCCCTTCCTTGGTTCCCTTCACTGATCAATAACTTACTACAGTGATGTAAGACAAGAAGGCTACATTAAATTTGAATAAATAAGAGGGGGATTAATTTAAAACATTGGGGAGTAGTTAAAGAATAAAGCAAGTAAATGTTGATTATTTCACATACACATGATTTAATGGATGACATAACTCATTGCTTATTGGTAATTCTTCACATCCTTCAAAAATTTAAGTGCAAATTCATCAGAGCAACACTTAAGTGTACATTATTTGTACAGTAGAAGATTCCACTACACTCATAAAATTTAAACATGTACAGTATATAGTTTGGTCCTTGTTAATTCTGACAATGAGTTCTCATTCATTCTTGAGTTAGTGTTACATTTCCCAATTTCTGCTCGCCATACATCATTAAAGCTAGAACATATTTTTCCTTTTTCATCTTTATTTTATTCAGATTCTGAGAAGAACATAGTGACACCAAAGTCTTCCTTGTATAGGTCCCAGGTCTTTGGTTTGTGTGGGTTGTCCAGCTCTTCCCTGGGTAAAAACAGCCTGAGGAGTGTTTGAAGGGAAAGGATAAGTCAAATAAGAATATAAATGTTTTTCTGAACTACTGAAACAGAAAAAGAAACATACTTGTTATCCACTATGAAGGAAGTATTGAACCAGAAGTAGAATGGAACATCTTCATATCCTTTTGGAAGACCCTAAAGATGATGAAAAAAGATCATGTGAATGCCATTCACGGAAAACACAAGCTTTCCTTTTCATATGCATGTAAAGGGTAAAAAAAGCAAGCACTCACAGCACTTGATTCAAACATGACCTTAACATCTCCTTCAACCATGGGCCCATTCTGCAGACTGATCACTGCTGCATTGTTGCCCACATCGGGAAAAACCTGGAAACAGCCAAAACGGGTTGAGTTAGTAACTCTTAAATCCTGATATGTGAATTAATGAGTGGACCAAACTTACTGTGCAGTTCTCCTGCTTGGCACACACACACTGAAATACCAGCTCTTTTCTCACAATTATCTTCACCTTGAGATCACTGCCATCACCTTTACCAACACCTGGGCAAGAGAAGAGAAAAATGTTCATAGCTGCCGGCGGTGCATCTGTAACCACAAGTGCTTCAGGCTTTCTGGTTTACCTGCTACAGAGTGTATGCGGATGCTCTTGATCCTCAGGCTTTTAGGTGGGGGCAGTTGTCTGTTGAACTTGTTCTTCATGATTTCGTAGTACCCCACATACCGGCTCTGCAGGACATAAACATATTCAGAATGTATGCTATATGGACAAAAGTATTGGGCCATCTACACATTACACATCCACTTTGCAATAATACTGCTTACAGTTGATTGAAATTGTTTCCCTTCTAGATATTTAACAAAGACTAACCGTTGCAATGGTGGCATCCCACCAGAGTAGCTTTAATGCTCCTGGGAATTGATTTTACCAGTGACTAAACTACTAAAGTAATGAAACACAGCCATTTCAAAATAAATTCCCTCATTTGGTGTTTTGATGATGGTAGTGAAGAGAATCTCCACAGATGGTTTGCTGCACAGAACCATAAGGAAAAATTTCCAGGAAACAGTTTGGAAACAGGCAGGCTCTTTCAGAAAATACTTTGGATGAATTATCTTTCTATTGCCATCTATCAAAAGCTAAATTCAAGCTGTCAGATCAATAAAACAGAGCCAGTTGGTGAATCATTTTGCCAGTCAGGAGCAGAACAAAATAATTTTTTCTGCACAGGAAAGTTCAGTCCTGTTCTTTGCTCTGATTTTGCAAAAGAAATACCTTTCATTTTGGACATGATTGCTTCATTATCAGCATCTATCCTAACTTCTCAATGAGCCACCTCTGCTTTCAAATGCCTGTCAAAATGTAACAACAGGCAATAATTGGTCCAAACCACCAAGGTCTAGCCAAAAGGGCAGGTTCACCCTGAGCGCATGTGACAGATGTGAAAGGATCTGGAAAGGCCATGAAGAACGTTAAGCTGCCTGTAACATCGTTCAGCATGACCAGTTAGGTTGTGGATCAGTAATGGTCTTGGGAGGCATCTCCATGGAGAGATGCACAGACCTCTACAGGCTAGGCAACAGCACACTGACTGCCATTAGGTATCGGGATGAAATCCTTGAACCCATTGTCAGACCCTATGCTGGTGCAGTGGGTCCTGGGTTCCTCCTGGTACATGACAATGCCCGGCCTCATGTGGCGAGAGTATGCAGGCAGTTACTGGAGGATAAAGGAACTGATACCACTGACGGCCCCCCAGGTTAGCCAGACCTAAATTTAACAGACTGTCCTGGAGCTCAGCGAAGCCCTGATCCAGATCTGAGTGGAAATCTCCCAGGACATCATCTGTTGTCTATGAGGAGCATGCAACAACATTGTCAGGCATGCATACAAGCACACTGCGGGCCATACAAACTACTGAGTACCATTTTGAGTTGCTGCAATGAAATTTTGGCAAAATGGACTACCTTACCGCATGATTTTTTCACTTTGATTTTTAGGGTGTCTTTTAATTCAGCCCCTCTATAGGCTGACAATTTTCATTTCCATCAAACAATGTGGCATCCTTTCATTTCTAACACATTACCCAGTCCATATCAGTACAGATATTCAGCATGATTGTTTTTTCCTACTTATATCTGATGGGTTTTCAAAGTGTTCCTTTATTTTTTTTAGCAGTGTATATTAAAATTCCACACAGTGGCTTCAGGGTAATCTCAAAATAGAAATACTTTCTGAATAAATGCCTTCATTAAAAAGCGTCTTTGATGGCTTATCCCCCTAGTAGCTAGTTGTTACCTGAGAGGGAGTCTCCACTCCCTGAAACTTGGAGCTCTGACTTTTGTCAGTCCTTCGCTCACCGAAGTACTCCAGACTGTCCTACCGTACAGAAAAAAGCAAATCTCAGGATCTAGCCTTGTTTTTAAAATGTATTCATTTACCTTGGTTTGAAAAAAATCTCCAGCTAAGAGATATACCTGTGCACTCTCAAACTGGTCACTGTCAATAAGCCAGGTGCACACCATAGTACCAGTACGTCCTGGGAAAGGCAGTAGTAGTATTAACATATCAGTTGTAAATATTCAAATAATTCACTAAATGACAATCAAACATAAATGATTGACTTCACCTTTCCCTCCTTTACAATGGATAGCAATGATGTTTTGGGGATCAGCAGACATCCACTCCCTCACGCTTGTCGTGTATTTCAGCATGTCCCTGAAGCAGTGCAGTACAAAGACAAAGAGGTAAGCAGAAAAAATACTATACAACTAGCACTGCAAGTTTGGGATCCAGCTTGTTTCTGTATGTGGTCATTTATAGAAATCCCTGTGGTCTTTGCACATGCCTGGAAAAGCTGCAAATGTAGCTTTACAAAATAATATAAACAGAAAACATTACTCACTCCAAGGAGGGGACGTTGTGGTCATCAATAAATACACGTTCCACCCTATAGTGGAAGAACTGGGGATCATATCCTTTCTCACCTGGAAAAAAAATGAACTATGGTGTAGTTCTGCATTAAAAGGAATGCAGTGCATGTGATGAGAGGTGGTGCCAACTTACTGCACAGGTTGTAAACTTTATAGTGGCCTTCATGTTTAGTGTCTAGAAACCTTGCCACTTCCTGTACAAAAAGAGAAGAGAAATAGGTTGAAAAACCTACATAGGTGTATGAGTCAATGGTTACTAGGAATCGATTTACTTTGATATTTGTCTGTTGCCTTTCAAAAGTGAAGGAGACAGTGCATGGTAAAATACATTTAATGCATGTGTACATTATAAAGCCAGTCAGTCTTACCCTGATTGGATTCCTATAGAAGGCCTGCTTTCCAGAGGAGGGGAAAGACATAGCAATGACACGATCTAGAAAGATGTAAAACAAATGTTCCACTTATTAAAACATTTGAATTTTTGATTGTCATTTCAGATACATTTTCCTGACATAAATGTACAATTCTTTTTAAAACTGTATTTAGCATGTAACACCTGCCTGTGACATATGTAAGATCAAGGTCAAATCCATCTTTCTGATAGCGACGCTTGTTTTCAGAAACCTGGGAAAAATAAGGCAATCTTCCAGTGTTCCTTTTTGATCCCAGGTCTAATAGTTGCAACTGTCCAACTGAACTTAACTATATCAGGTATTTACTGTTTTCTAAAGTGCTGCTTCTAAGGCGATGACCTTACCATCCTCCTGGTGACTTTCTCCAGCTCTTTCTTTTGAGCTGCCAGTCTGAAAACTCTCACAAGGATTATTATTCTCAAGAAGCGAAAAAATGTCACAACCCTAAAAGAAAAATATATAGATGAATCATTATTTTAGATCTGTCATGTCCAGTGCATTTTGAAACATGATTCTAAAATCTGTAATAAAAGATAAGAAATACTTTGGTCTATGCACTACAGTTCAAATCCATAGGGTTAGGCTACATATTCTACAAATCAATAACTGATTTTATGTTTTTTATATAAAAGCTGAACTTGAACAAAAAAGAAAAATTCAGTGTGATATAACTTGCATTTACTTATTGTTGCTTAGTATAAATGTTAAAAAAAGACTACAATATCATGAATAAAATAATAAAATATTACAGGAAATGCATTTATTATTCACAATGTTTTAGACTATGTGAAAAATCTCTAAAGTTTGGAAGTACGATGCTGACTGACATACAGAGTAGTCAAGTAGAACCTGGATAGAGCTACACTGGAAGTATGAGAAATGACAGCTGCGTTAAAACATATGTGCACAGTCCTGTGAGGTCAAGATCATAAGAGAAAACTCATGTAGGTAGAACATAGACGTATATTCCCACATGGAGAAGAAAAAGAAGAAAATTATAATTTTTTTTTGTTTTTTAAAATATAAATTTAAGATGTGTCATACTATAGTTTACTCATCAAAGTGCATCATTCTTTTCCAGTACAAGGTTTACTTCCTTCTTTTTAGACCTCAGTGCAGTAGTCGATACCACTAACCACAATATTTTAGTACAAAGACTAAAATACTCTGTTGGTATTAAAGGGAATGTGTTACACTGGCTTGAATCTTATTTATCTGACATATTCCAATTTGTGCATGTAAATAAGGAGTCTTCTTCACACACAAAAGTTGGTCATGGAGTTCCACAGAGTTCTGTGCTGGGTCCAATACTGTATACATTATACATGCTTCCCTTAGGCAATATTTAAAAAAAAAAAAAACACTGCATGCCTTTTCATTGCTATGCAGATGATACGCAGCTATATTCATCTATGAATCCAGATGACAAAAATCAATGAGTTAAACTACAGGCATGTCTTAGGGACATAACAACCTGGATGGCCTGTAATTTTCTACTTTTAAATTCAGACAAAACTGAGGTTATTTTATTTGGCCCTAAAATCCCTAGAAACACTCTTTCTAACCAGACAATAAGTCTAGGCGGCATTACCTTGGCATGGGTGACACTGTGCGGAATCTTGGAGTCATTTTTACCAGGCTATGTCTTTTAATGTGCATATTTAACAAATATGTAGGACTACCTTCTATTATTTTTTGCAATATCAAAAAAATTAGAACCATCTTGTCTCAGAGTGATGCTGAAAAATTAGTTCATGCACTCATTACAGCATTACAGCAAAAGTACTAACAGGGACTAGAAGGAAGGATCATATTTCCCCTACACTGGTTTCTCTTTAATTACTCCCTGTTAAATCAAGAATTTAATTTAAAATCCTTCTCCTTACATACAAAGCCTTGAATAATCAAGAACCAACCCACTTAAAACACCTTATATTACCATATTTTCCAAACAGAGCACCTTGTTTTCAGAGTGCAGCCTTCAGCTCAGACCCCTCTCCTGTGGAACCAGCTCCTAGTTTGTATTCGTAAGACAGACCCTCTCTACATTTAAGATTAGGCTTAAAACTTGCTTGCTGGGGACTTCCCATGATGTACTGAGCATTTCTTCTCCACCCACCTCTTTTCACACCATTCATGTTATATGCTACTGCTGCTCCCAATAAATTTTGTCTTCTTTCTCCCAGAGTCTTATGTTTTCCTTGACCATCTATGCTCTCCTTTTTCTCTTCTCTCTGAGCCTGGTTCTGCAAGAGGTGTCTTCCTTTTAAATGGGAGTTCTTCCTTCCCACTGTTGCCAAGTGCTGCTCATAGGGGATCATCTGTCCTTACAGTATAAAAAACTTTGAGACAACTTTTGTTGTGAACTAGCACTATATGAATAAAAATTAACTGAATTCTTAAATTATGCCATGGAATAAATTTGAAAGGGGCCACTTTCATGAACAATTCATATCTAATTATTATAAAACAAACATTTACTATTGGAGGAATGGAAAGGGTAGATTGCACATAGCTTTCATCCACTTGATGTTTTAGTTTATCCCCTACAAAGAAACCAGGTGACACAGCACAAATATGAGACACTCATAGTATCATTGTATGTCTATTTGCTGGGAATGCATGGGGAAACAGGTACCTGGGGATGAGGCTGGCACCTGACAGGTCAGAGAAGGTGTAGACCATGGTGACCACCAGTGTGATTACCACAACACAGGCGTCTATGATATTCAGTTTGGAGCTGAAGTACACTTTGAAACTAAAAGGAGACCAAGAGAAGTTGAACGTAGCACAAGATGATTACCATGCTGCTAGAAAAAAAGAATTATGAAACTCTACCCAGATCATGCAATGAACATATTCAGCAATTTGTCAGAAGATAGGCTGTATTTACTCAGTGGCATTCCATTTCCAAAGAACCATCCCAGCACATGCCATACATTTCCTGTCCTGCTTCCTCTTCACAACTTCCTGTTTAATGACTAATCAAACTTGGTTTCTGCTGATGCAGAACTCTTGTAAAGTTTGCATCAAGACTTTAAAGGCTTCATGTTCTCACATTCACAAGGAAACAGCACTATGCTAGAATTTTGGATTAGGTTTACACTATTTTGCAATATATAACAGTAACACTCCAAACTAGTGCTTGAATGAAAACTTCTTCCAGCACAGTGTTGGCAAAAAATTAACTTAACAAGCCTCACAAAAGTGAGATTCATGTGATTTATTAGGCTGCCCAGAACAGGGGATAGATTTCCTGGAAGGATGTCTAATGTGCATGACCGGAAGATGCAGAAAAACAACACAGTGCTACAAAGATGCATGCAAGGTGTTTCTCACTTACCCCTCCACATAGACGCGCAGGAGGACATCAGCAAGGAAAAAGAAGGAGATGGTGAGGGAAATGGCCTCCAAAGCATCTCCTACTTCTCTGCTCTTGGCTGGCAGTGCAAAGTCCACAATCACTAGCACAAAGTCCACTATGATCAGTATTACTCCAAATATACTAGAGCAAAAGACATGCATATAATGAGAGAAGGCTTAATGTCATCAAACACAATCAGGCAGGGATATAGTCATTACCAGTTCACTCACCGAAATCCAAAGGACATGACAAACGGGGTTATCTTTTTCCGAACATTGCTGCAAAAGAGGGGAAAGGGCTACATTTGTCTGCAAATGTGCTTCTGGGGTGTTGTGCAAATCTGACCTCTGCAAAGCTGTGTTAAACTTACTAGTACATTGTGTCTGGTAGTGCGCTCTCATCTTTTCCATCATC
The DNA here is from genome assembly GCA_015106775.1 of Etroplus canarensis. NCBI lineage: Eukaryota > Metazoa > Chordata > Actinopteri > Cichliformes > Cichlidae > Etroplus > Etroplus canarensis. Next base: position 38,491 of record VUQH01035999.1, on the reverse strand, counting down.
AATCTCCACTTTAGCGTTCTCCATCTTTGTTATGTTACTAAGAGACACAGGCAGATTAAAAAAGACAAACAAAGAAAAACACAAGTTAAAACAGGAGCACAGATCCAGCTAGAAAAAAAACCCATTAAGTGTTGCTCACCCGTTTACACCTGAATCTGAGCCTGGGCTGAAGTAGACAGAGGACATAATGTGTGTGTGTCTCCTTTCTTGTCTTTGTCCTGAACGTGGAGATTCTGGAAGATTTAATGCACATGGTTACAACTGTGTTAAACAGGGAAGACACGCGTACAAACACTTTGTGTTATTGTCCTAAAATACTTCATACCAGTCTTCAGCATACAGAAAGGATGCAGGAGTCATTAATGCGTCCTAAATCACTACGTTAAGCAGCAGCAGGTACAAACAAACTGCTTTAGAAAGTGAATCAGTCTTTGAACGTTTACCTCTGGGTGAATGTTAACAAGGCTTCACGGCACCGTCCACTATCCCTGGATTGCTCTCAAGTTAGCCCCAAAAAACTTCACCAAAGTCCCACTGCTTGCTTACCGTCAGGACTGACATTCGTCAAATTATACGACAGTCCGTCTTGTGACTTCTCCCGGGGACAAAGGAAGACGGTTCAAAGGTTAACCGGGTAGATTTAGCTTTCTATCCATCCACTATTCCTCATCGTTTTTCTGCAAACGTAGCGGTTTCGGACTTCCTGGACCTCAGCTGAAAGAAGAAAAAGCAGAGCCGTTGTTTTTTTTTCCCTTTCTCGTTACTCTTTAGTCATATTTCCTCTTCAGCCCACTTTCACTCAAAAAATGACTGAGCCTGACCGCTAATGTTCCTCTGCAGAGCGTTCAGGATACCCAGAGCTGAAGAAGTAGGGCTGCAGGCTGCTACAGCCCACCGTCTCCCCCCAAACAGCATCTGGTTTTAATCGACTGTGCACCGCCAGACACACCGAGCAGAGAAAAATCCTTCTGTACCCTGCAGCACAAAAATCACCACGTATTTAGATTTTTTCTTTTTATTTGTTAAAATTGTTTTTTCCCCTAAAAACTGAGTAATATACTCAATTTGGTCAAAATAAATGCATGAATAAATAAATAAATAATGAAAATGTAAACATAATAGGGAAAGCATGACCTCAAGTCAATAAAAAAACGAAATACTACACACTGGGCAGTAATAACTGATACTGTATTTGTATTTTCCAAAAACGTGTCCAAAGTGCCTAAAAGTAATGCAAAAGCATTATTGAGCATGCACTGGTGGAAACAAATAAAAGACATTAATTCATCATAGCTGTGAATAAAGAAAAGGCAAAATAATGAAACATGCATCCTAGTGTTGCTGCACAGACACGTGTACATGAAAATATAAGCGTCCAACTTTTCGCCAATAGTGTGATAATCATTAAGTAACGCAGGGGGGAGCCCTTTTACAGCACACGGAAAAAAATCACTCAAAAATTGTTGCTTTTTTATGTTTTATAACATCAGGAATTAAATGCCTTTGGGTCTTTTGACTTCGGTAAATAATAAAGGTTTAAAAAAACGTTAGTCTGTTTGACTCTAAGTGTTCCAAGGGGATACAAAGTGATTTAAAAGTATGTTCTAGTGCAGGTGTGTGCCTAGAGGGGGGCATGGGGTCGCACCACCCCACCCCTGCTCAGCAGCCAATGCCATTGGAAGAGAGTACTCTTAAGTTTACAATATCCAACACAAATGGATGAGAGTATAAACTGGAGTAGTACTAATGTACCTTAGTACATTTACTGAAGTACTTGCCTGAAGTATAGGTTTAATGTACTTTAAGTATTTAGATTTTATACTATTTTCTGCTTCCATTGTACTTTCGATGCAAATATTGTAATTTGCACTCCATACATTTTATTTTAAAACTTAAGCTACTTATTATTTTGCAGATAAATTATTATATTATTATAGATAAAGTTACCCAGCAACATAAAAGTAATTAAAACCATCAACAGCTGCAGCATTAAAGTGATACAAACATCAAAAAATGAATAATCATGATCCAAATATATATGATTCTAAAACATGCTGCTCTAATTTGTATGTTTACTTTAGGTATTTTAATTATATTCATTTATTCATTATCTTCCACTTATCCAGTTCAGGGTCACAGGGGGTGCTGGAGCCCATCCCAGCTGTCATTGGGCATAGGGCTGGGTACACCCTGGACAGGTCGCCAGTCTGTCGCAGAGCCAACACAGAGAGACAAACAACCTTTCACACACACATTTACACCTATGGTCAATTTAGAATTGCCAATTAACCTAACCCCCTTCATATGTCTTTGGACTGTGGGAGGAAGCCCAAGCACCCAGAGAGAACCCATGCAAACTCCACACATAAAGGCCTAAGGTAGCCAGCTGTTGGATCTGAACCCAGACCTTCTTGCTGTGAGGCAAGAGTGCTAAGCACTGTGCTACCGTGCTGCCTATATTGATTATATAACTTGAACTATTAAGCTACTTCTGTAGGATTATAGTTTTTTCATAATTTAAAAACAGTCTAAATACTTGTTTCACACTTTGTGCAATGTTAAGCATTTGTTTTTAAAAGCTTGTGCAGCACCCTTTTACATAATAAATCTATAACAGGACACATGAGGCCAAAAATCATCACCAGTGTTTTCAAGGCCCATTTTCTATGCTGTGTTTATTTTTGTAAATATTTTGATTTCCTGTGAGGCCCCCTGCCTTGTTCATGGTCCCTGGTGTGCCACCCCCTTAAAGAATCTTGGAAATGCTCCTGTTCTAGAGTGATCTAGTCTTTGTCTCTGTTGCATTTAAAGGCCAGTCCAGTCAGATGTTTGTTGCCGATCAAATAACTTACAAAAACATTAAATTACATTACTACATAAACTGATATTTAAAATGAAAACAATCATGCATTTTGCTAAAATAATATATCTTTGAAACACATAACTGTAAGATTTTTTTTAAACTGACTCACAGCACTTTTGGTATGTAAGGAATGGAGCCCTCTTCACATAATCTGTCAATGAGGCCATTTGCAGCTCTGGGATCAGCTGTACTTTCAAGCACTTCATTGCTTTATAAAGGTGAAAACACAAAGCTGGCCTGAGTTCAGTGCCGGGAAAAATTGTTCAGGTCTGGAGCCTCTAATGTGGACCATGCAGAACCGTCCTAGCCCATAAATAATACTGGGAAAGTTTAGAGGAAAAGAACACAGAACCTGGAGAAAACAAGGAGAAGCGTTGTGAAATGAAGGTAAGGCTTATAGCATGAGAATGTTCAAGTCTAAAAACAGTTTCTACTGTAGTTTCTGGATTATCCAGTTTTACAAACTTATTCTTAAATCTTTTATCTACATTGCATTGTTATTTCAGACAAATACTGGTGGGATGCAGTTTTCCCCAAAAGTCATGCCAGTGTTGCTGTGGTTGGCGCTGGTGTGCCCAGCCTTGGTCTTCTCTTCTCAGCTATCTGTATGTAGATCAAATTACTCTTTAAAATATATTTTTCTTAGTTTTGTAATTGACAGTGAAAACAAAAAATGTTTGATTCAAATAGTTGAAATTTTATACATGGCTGTTTAAAGAACAGTTGTTTCTGAAAGTTAGAGAGTCCAGTAACAAAATGCTTTCCATGGAGATGCAGAGAAACCTGATACATTACTTACTGACTCGTCAGTGTAACTTGAAGTCGTTTTTCTTCATTTTTAAGGCAACAGACACCTGTGGGCCAGAAGTTGCTGTTCTCAAGCGCAGCATAAGGAAACTCGAAAATAAACTTTTGATCCAAACTTGGCAGGTTGAGCACTTGCAAAAGCACAAATACTTCCGGCCATTTCAGCCTCATGTGACTAACACTAAACCTCAAACTGATGCAGCCCCTGGTGCAAAACATAACAGCAGTGGGGCCATAGATGACTTAGAAATGACGTCAATGAAACCACTTCCACCAGCAGGCAATTTAATTGTCTATGACAAAGGTAAGAAAAGTAAAGAGTGTTGGCTGTGTATCTTAGAATATATAATTAGCATGAAATAATTCAACATTCAATGAGCTGTGCCTAAGTTGTCCTTAATCTGCAAAATGAAGTTAAAATGTTAGTGTAAGGAATCTCTAAACCCATGATTTTATCTCTGTTTTCTTCCTAGACTGTTCTGAACTGTTTGACAGACAGAGACCACCAAGCGGTTTCTACCGCATCAGACCCAATTTACACCAGGAGCCTTTTTTAGTCTACTGTGATATGGATGATGGAGGAGGATGGACAGTGTTTCAAAGACGGCGACATGGAAGAGTTGACTTTAATAGGTAGGTACGCACAGGGAGTCACCCAAGCAGTCTGTTGTTTGTGGGCGGAGGGTCCACAGTCCTTCACATTGATAAAGCTTATGGCTTTTCCATTTGAGGCAAACTGTCAGCCTGATTCTCATTTTAGAGACTGGATGGACTACAGAGATGGCTTTGGTGACTTCAAACTGTGGAATGATGAGTTTTGGTTGGGGAATAAACACATTTACTCTCTGCTCTCAGAAGGTCAGTAGTTATTCCAATCTCCAAACACTTAAAATTAGATACCTAATATACACTACAATACATATACACTACATGGACAGAAGTACTGGGCCACCTACACATTACACCTACAGGAACTTTTATGACATCTCATTCTAAATCCATAGACATTAATAGAGAGTTACTTCCTTTTTTACAGCTATAACAGGGCTAGTTCATCCTAAAGGTTTTTGATATGGTTTTGGTCAGGAGTCTGTGCAGGTCGGTCAAGTTCTTCCACACCAAGCTCAACCAATCATGTCCTTATGGACCTTGCTTTGTGCACTAGGAAACAGCACTACTAGAACAGAAAAAGTCTTTCCCAAACTGCTCCCACAAAATTGGAAGCATAAAATTGTCCAAAATGTTTTGTAAGCAGAAGCATTAAGATTTCCTTCCACTGGAACAAAAGGGCCCAGGCCAAACTCAGAAAAGCAACCTCATAGCATTAGCCCTCTTCTACCAAACTTTATAGATGGTACAATGCAGTCAGGTAGGAAACATTCTCCTGGCATTTGCTAAATATTGAATATTCCTTTCTCCCGTATGGTTAGCTTTTCATTAATCAAATATTTTCTATGCCTTTTTTGTCTTAAAGGTAAAAACCTTGTGAAGATTGATTTAATGGACTGGGATGGACAGAAAAGCCATGCATTTTATGAGAACTTCAGGATCACTAATGAAGTTGTAAGAAAAACATTTTACATAACTTTTCCTTAAACTCAGAAGTACCATGATCCTCTAAGGTAACATTACTTGCTTTATTGGTCATTCCAGGATAAGTATCGTCTTCAGTATGAACAGTACAGCGGGAAAGCGGGAGATGCTCTTAGTGGAATTGGGGGCGTGGTGGAGCAGTGGTCTTCCTGCCTCAGTGGCATGCAGTTTAGCACTAGGGATCAGGTTGGTCACCTATCCCTCATTACAACACCAAGATAGATTTTTACAGTGTCCTTTATAATATGAATATTGATGTGCAGACTCATGATTGACAGGATAATGACCGCTACCTCCAGGGAAACTGTGCCCAGGAGAATAAAGGAGGCTGGTGGTTTAACAGGTGAGACTTTTCAAAGATAAGTGTTAGAAGCGCTCCTGCTGTGATCCTCCTTTAAGTTTCATTGCTCATTGGTTTTGTAATTTGGGAAATGTACCTTTGACATTACACACTGAACTTTTATCTGCAGATGTCATGCAGCCAACTTAAATGGAATCTTCTATCGCAGAGGGAAGTACAAGGCCTGGGATGATGATGGTATTGTGTGGGGGACCTGGAAAGGCCTTTGGTATTCACTTAGGCACACTGCCATGAAGGTGCGGCCTCTGGTCTTCTTAGATGCTGTGGGCAGTGGAGCAGGTGAAATTTAAAAACCTTGTGCAAAGCTGAAGAGCTGAAGGACAAAGACTCACTGACATGTTTAAAATTTTGATGTTTTAATTTCTCCCTTTGCTTCATATTTAGGAATGTATCAAATATCAGTAGTACAATATTATCTGTTTGCCATTAAGCATTTCTTTCTGTAAAGTGTATATTACTGAAACATTAAAACAAACAGCATTTCATTTAATGCCTCACAGATGTTTATTTGATTGTCTTCAAGCATAGTTACAATTGATACAATTGCTTTAACTCAGCACTCCTTAGATCACACATTAAAAAAATCCCTAAATCATGAACTTTATTGTAACTGGAGCAGTTTCAGTATTGTAGAGTGGGACTACACATTGTAGAATAATAAAAATAGGCTGACATCTGGAGAGTTTGGACTACTGTCATTAGTGGTTCTTGATTTTAACAGTGCATTTAGAAAAAGGTACAAGACCAAGTTAAATGTGACAGTTAGAGAAATACTGTAACAAGTGCTGAGGAGAAATGCATTTCCAATGTGACCTTGAAAAAAAATGTGAACATGGACATACAATGAGCGAGGCAAAACTTCACCATTCTACAAGGCCATTATTGACTTTAAACTATCAAATAAAACCATAAAAAAATGCAAAAGAAAAAACTGAAATAAAACTTAAATATTTTTTGCTTAATTTTTTTCCTTTTAGATATATATATACACACACACACACACACACACACACACACACACACACACACACTTAGGTAGATACACAGTTGTAGGGAATAGGGGTTTAAGGTTGGAGTCAAGAATAAATGTAAATGGCAGTGTTGGTTCTTCTCAGGTGTAGTTTGTGTCTTACTCCTCCTCCCACACATACGATGAGGACAGATCTAGGTCCAGCATTCTCTGCTCTGCCTCACTCAGCCTGTAGGGAGAGGCACCACTGCTGCTGCACTCTTCAGTCACAGACAGAGAGTGGCAACGATCTTTCCTTCGCTCTGAGGATGATACACTTAAACTGGAGCTGCGCTTTCGTCCCCTGACCCCAGAACAGGACTGAGCCTCCTTTAATTTCCGGGCCAGGATGTTTCTCTGGATTGGTGAAGGTCCACGACGGTTCCAGTTCTGCTCGGCCCGCTCAGCCCGATCCATACTCAGCTGGTTCACTCCATGATAACTGGCATATCCTTCGGCTGGGCCCCCAATCCCTGAGAGTGGCTCACTGCTCTTTTTCCTTTCCTCAGTGCCATTAAGGTCTGATCTAGAATGTTTCTCAGATGTTGAAATGCTGTTTGTGTTAGTTCCTGTGTGCTTCAGTTCATTAAGGTGAGAAACAGCTGCTTTCTCCATCCAGGGCTTCCTGTGGTCATTTCTCTGCGGTCTAGATTTTGTCCATTCTAAAGCCCCATGCTCTGGAATTGGATAAGAGTGGCATGGCTCTCTCTCCCATCCTCTTTTGCCCCGACAGCTTCCTTCAGGAAGCGTACGAGATCCCACCTGAAACGGACATGTTTGTTAAACTTGACCAAACATGACACTAATATAGTTTACAAAACATAAATACAAAAAAAAATAGAAAAAATTCAGCTCAAAGTGTATATAAGTTACCTGGGTCAGACTCCTTTCTCTGAACTGTCTGGACTGTGCTGATGATGGCTGGAGTCTGGCGTCATTAAAACTGGAAGTCCGCCGGAAATTCGGATTCTTATGATAAGCATTTCCCATTGCTGCATTTTCTCCTCCTCTGAGACCTGCTAACCCGCTCCTCTCTACCATCTCTACCCATTCAGCAGTGCGGTCATGCCACTTGGATCTGCCCCTACTTGTAGCAACAGGAGGACCTAAGCTCACTTCCACTCTAGGACTCATTCTGTCCAGTGTGACCCTAGAAGTCTGAGGTGGCAGCTCAGAAAAGGGAGCTGCAATATGAAAATGGTTGTGTTTACTATCACCCTGTAGACCCAAAGGGAGGGCAGAATGAGCAAATCCAACTGGTGTAGGAATGGGGGACGTGGTGGGTGTAGCACATGTCTCTACAACAGTGTCATGGACAGGGCTGGAAGAAACATGGTACAGCTGTGTGGCCTCCTTTAAACCCTTCTTCTTCATCTCTTTCAACTGTTGCTGAGCCAACCGGTACCTGGAGAGATAATGGTTTTCTTTTTTTAAAAACTGGGTAGTGACAGCATGAAAAAAAATCTTCCTTAAATGACATAATACTATAAATTTTAAAACATACCCAAATATTGGTGGAAACACCTTCTGGCCTGTGGGAGATAGCCTTTCTGGGTCCTGTGGGAGTGGTATCACCATGGTCTGTGAGAGAGTTTGATTTCCCAAGGAAGGCCCATCTTTCTGGGCTATATCCACACCCAAGACCCCTGATGGGCCATGACCATCAGATAGGCTGGGTCTTTGGAGGCTGTGCCCACAGATGGAGGCCTCATCTGAGAGCTTGCGCCCTCCAGGGGAATGCATGGAGCCTCTGCGGACAGAGCTGCACTGAGGGGTCTGGCAAAGCTTTCGCCACACAGTTACCACAACAGTAGCCATAATCACAGCCAGGCAAAGGGAGATGCCAACTACCACAACCATGTTACCCCCCAAGGGTGCAACTCCAACCGGTACAGAGGGGAGAGATGGAGAAGGAGCAGGTAACACTGGGAAGTAAAGAAAAACAGCCTTCAAATCTGAATGAAGGAGATACTTTGGACACAAAAATGAAGAAGGGCTGGTTTTAGAATACTGGAGAGAAGAAACTAAACTAAAGAAATAAATGCACAAATAATATAAGTTAGGGTGTTAGCAAACTGACCAGCACAATCCTCTAGTGAGCAGAGGGACTGTTCCTTCACCATGCCAGTGCACTGCATTCCTCGTACACCTGAGGGCAGTAAACACTCACGCACTCGTTCTCTCACCCCTTCTCCACAGCTTACGCTGCACACACTCCACGGCTGCCAGGGCCCCCATGACTCTGCAAATTAAAAACAAAATGTTAAACTGCAGGAAAATTGGTAGCGCATAAGTTTTAATTCTGTGTTGCTACTTCAAAAACACACTTGTTCTTTACCAGCTCACTGTACCCCTGATGCACTGACACAGCTGCATGCAGCTGCTAAAAGTGAATTTGTCTGCCAAATTAATCTCACCTGCACTTTTGTAAACCACCAGACAAGTCTGTGCTGGACTGGGTGAGCGGCTGTAATTGAAAACAAAGTGAAAGCAGTATTTATTCCTTCCCGGGTAAAATACAGAGCAGTTGAATTCTGTTTCATTCTCTCCTTGAGTTAGCCAATTAAAGGCCAGTGGAGGGGAAGAGGGCTCCTGTGGTCCCAATCCCATTACTGCAGATGAAAGAGCAATGCTTCCTCCAACTCCTGCATCATTATACAGCAATATTTTCCCATTGATGTGAGCACAGGGTGGGGTGATCATTTTAACAGTCATAGTCCCCTCACAGCTGCTCTTGTAAGCATTGGCATTTTCCACCAGCAGTTTATAGGAGAAGATACGAGACAGATAGAGTGGTCCGGAGTTCTTCACCTCCTGTGTTGCATGAGGGGACCGTAGAGCAACTTTTATGAAGTTTCTATCTGTGAAGGGGAAGGCACAAGGGAGTTCAACGCTCTGAGAAAGGAGGGGTTTGATTGGGTGTCGAATGAGGTTTCGGACCTTGTTGATGCTTTTATGACCTATCTGATTGTATTCCATGTAGCTTACTTCTAGCAAGAGAGCAGAGTCGATGCCATTGGAGCAGGCCTTAAAGTGTTCATTAGTGGAAATCCCAACCTGAAGAGAGACAAAACAAGATACTTCTGTTATTTATGGTTATTGTTTTACAGCAGTATATAAAGCCTAGGATGTTGTTTTTATTGCCTGAAAAGATCCTGAGTGGTTTCCAGCTCTGTCCACAATGATGTGAAAGGTGGGCCAATGCACTTGTAGTTCCGAACTCCACCACTGGATGGCGTTCTCTCTGCCACTGCAGTCTGTGCTGTTACCGGGAAAAACAGTGCTGATGCTGGTTTGCCTCAGCAGGAACCGGAAAGTTCCTGCATACAGGAAGCAGGAACAGTTGAACTCCACCCTACCGGCCGGTTGGTTGTTGGGGAGAATCCTGGTCAGGATAGTGGTGTTAGTTTCCATGTTGACCAGAGAGAGAGTCCTGTTGCAGATGGTGCTGTTGTTGGATTTTATGCTGAAGTTCACAAATACACTGCCGTTGCTTAGGGCAGTATGCAAGGAGGGCCAAATAGAGAGCCCTGCAAAAGCTGCAGAAAAGAAAAAAACACAAATGGAAGGAAAAAGATAGAAAGGTAGAAAGAAAATTTGACATGTTCTACAAATAGCACAAAATGTCCCAATATACCCACTAAGGGTAAAAGAAAGTCTCCCTGATTTTGTCATTGTGTTACAAAGCCTTCTGTTACAAAGCCTGCAGGGTGTGTTTCTGGTTCCATTTACTGCGGTAATTACATTTTCTATGATAATTATAGACAAATACGTGCCAAGCGTGGGTTAAAAGCTGTAAAGCTGTTTAAACAATATCAAGACTGTATGGGAAGTTAATGTTAAAAGGTTCTGCTAATTTTTACAAATCTTAGAAAACTTTCTGGCTAAAAAATGTGACTTTAATTGACAGTTTTAAGAGTGCAACATGATACATGTCCTGTGTGTATCTGTAAGATATTCCTAAACCTTCTGATATAACGCTCATGTCCAAGATCAGATTTATGACTGCATAACCAGAAGAATATTACTTTTGTTCAGTTTTCAGCACAGACACTGGATCCACATTAACAGCTATTATATATCAAGAGTAGTAAGTAGTAGATGTCATACAGACAATAAGTTAAACATGTCTGAGTACATAAGGGCATAAATAGGGCACTACTAGGGGAAGAAAGCAGTGGTAGCATATTATTTTAAGAGCTATTGTGTTGTGTATTGTGTAAATCCTGTTGTGCAGACCTCACATCCTTACAAAGGAAAGAGCATGTCTGAAGACGGAAAAGTCTGCACATTACCTTCATTCAAAAGTCAGTTAAGATAAGAGATTTGTTGAAACTTACCATATCCAATGAGTACAAGAAGGAAGGACAGCAGCAAGACGATCTGTGGCATTCCGATACCTCTACCTCCTTTTTCTCCTACACCACATGACCATCCTATTTCACCATCCCTGAACTCTAAAAGTCTTTAAAAGGCAAATCACAAAATAGTAAAATAAATGAATAAAAAAATCATGAATCACAGAAAAGCAGCAGATAGCAGTTCACTGTGCGTGTTTGAGAAACACTGCATGCTTCTGGACATATGGAAAACAGGAAAGCTAGAGTATGAACACTGAACATGAGTTTTCTGAATTTGCAGTGACGTCCTCCTCTTCCTTTCATCCTCACAATGGGCATGGGGAGCTGCCATCACCACACAAGTGAATTTCTAAGAAAGGCTTTGTCCATCACAAACATGTAGTAGGCTAGAGCCAAATATTTGCTTGGTTAGAAATTCTCTATAGTTTTTACAATATATTTCTGATTTTCTGCCTCAACAAGAAATGATACCTGTCCAGATTATTGAAGGCTGCCTTGCAGTAATGACTGCATTTAGGTCAGTACATACTACACTAGAACATTTGCCCATCTAAAGTTGAGGAAATTTCACGACAAATATAGTTAAGATAGTCTGATGTTTATTTATTTATTTAACCTTGTGCTCATTATATGTTTAGCTCTCCTGTCCAGGTTTACAGTACTGTGCAAAAGTCTCAAGCCACCCATCATGTCTTTATATCTTCTTTCCAAGGAGCCAGACTTTCTTGCAATTTTTAAAGAGGTCTTGAGCAGTAGATTTTGCTTTCAAAGTTTTTCTTTGGACATTGGCTGCTTTTTCACTCATTTTCTATCCAGTCCTTGTACCTGACCATTTTCAGAGGAGCATTTTTTTTGTTTGTTAAGCAACTTAACATTGTCCTATGAATGATTCCAGCATCAAAATGGCACCCAACAAAAGGGATGAACCAGTATTATGTCTACAAATAGCAGACAACTTAGCAACAAACCAATTTTAAGTTGTGTTTTTAAGCACTTTGTTACTTGCAGCCTGTCGCAAAAACACATAATTTGTTCCCATTGCTTTAGCTGAATCACTGAAAAAAGTCAAAGATAACACAGTTTGACAGCCATAAAATATTAAAGTATTTTTGTTCCAACAAGGTGATTCCCATAGAGCTTATCAGCTGAAAACTTGGCATATCTTGACATTGTGTGCAGCATGTCCTTAACAATTTGAGGAAACTGGACAAGTAGAGGACAAAAGAAGAAGTGACAGGTCTTAAATTTCATCTACAACAGATGAACAGTATCTGAAAGTCATGTCGTTAAGAAATGGGAAAAAATTCAGCAAAGACCTGACACAGGACCTTCATCTGATCCATCTACTGTTTTGTAGAAGCCTCATCAGAAATGGCCTAAGTGGAAAAGTATCTATCAAGAAACCATTCTTAAGGAAGGGAACCAGGGAGAAAAGGCTGAGGTATGCTAAATTACACAAAAACTGGACTTAAAATCAGTGCCAAAAGGTCTTATGGAGTGATGAATGCACCTCAACATTACTGGAGGAGCGTGGGAACATCTTGACAGCGAATTGAACAAAAAGGCAGCAAATATTCAAAGAAAAGCTTTGGAATGTCCTCAAGACTCCTTAAATAAATGACAAGAAAGCTTATCTAAGCGAGTCGGAGAATAAAAGTCATACCAAATATTGACTTCCAAGGTCGTTATTGTACAAACTCTGTTTTTGCCTCATGTACTGTATTTCCATTTACACTTGCACAAGTTTCAATAAATCTTTGCACCTTTTCCCAATTTTCCTAGAATAAAATAAATAAATAGGGGTGGCTAAAGGCTTTTCCACAGTACTGTATGGATGCAAACAGCTGATTTTAAACTCCCTGATAAACCTCACCTCTTCTGTGTACCCAGTAACTTATGAATAATAAATCCCAGCCTGTATAGTGGTCAGAACCTTCAGTTTTTGTGTGGGCTGATTTGGCAAAATTGTACTCACATGTCTTCAAGTCTCAGAAAGGGTTATTCTTCGCTGCTTTTCCCTACACACAGTGATGATCCCTCCATGAGCTCGTAGTGAATTTCTCCTGCCTGATAAATCTGACTGACTGTCAGAGGGACAGGCAGACAGAGAGCTCTGGGAGGGCGTTCTGACGTTTAGACTGCGCGAAAGAGATCTGCTCAGCCACTGGAAGGTCAACAGCAGGGCGTATTATGTTTATGAGGCACTCAGTTTTCCTCTCACAGTGCAGGCACACGGCAAATACTTTCAAAGTCTTAAATAATCTCGACCTTGAAATGGTTGTATAAGCTTCAGTTTAAACACCGCATAGCTGCTTAAATTTCAGACTCTATGTCACATTGGCAAAAAGGAACTTTAGATGCACAAATGTGAGATCCTTTATTTGTTCTAGCAGTTTACAGATTGCATTGTATGGAGTCAATCATTCCAGAGATTGTTATCAGTTTTAAGAGACCTGGATCATCAAAACTATTTAAGGTGACAATGCCTGGGGAAAGTGACTATATGGAAAAAATATGTGAAATGCAATATGGGGATCTGTAGTTCAATGCTTTATGTGGCAGTCAGAAAAAAATGCACTGTAAGGGGTTGTTAAATGATTAAATAAGAAATGCCTGCATATGGCAGATGAATAATAAAAGTGTTTACTTTATTGGCTCTCACAGGGTAGCAGGGCAGCATAAACATTTTATAGTGCGGTCTTAAAAGTAAAATGCATAAAAAATAATCTAAGGCAACCAAATTACTCCCACTATTTCACTGCAGAATTTTAAGAAATTAAACTTACGACTTATGAATTATTCATAAAGCTGAATTGCACCTTAGTTAATCAATCTATCTCAGTATGCAAGGACAGTACAGTAAAGCTTTCACCTTAAGTTCAATGGTGTGCGTGAATCTCCAATTATGATAATCAGACTTGTCTTAGTTCAGCTTTTAAGACTTCCTTAACCAATTGAGTTCATCTATCAATAAGTCAGCCACATGGCAGGGTAATCTAATCAACTCTGCAGACCTCCATTTTTCCTCTGGGGAGAGTCAGCACAAAACAGGAAGTCTCTCTGGAGATGAAACATTCACTGCTCTGCTCAGTTCACAATGGGAACAATGAACTTCTCTATTCTGTTTGTTAAAAAGCCCTACAGTGATAAAAAGTACTGTAGTAACATCCTCAGCAGGAAGTATACATTTTTGCTATGATGCTAGGTAGACTAGGTGTTCACGTCTCTCAGGAGTTATTCCTTTATAAGACAAACTGTAGATAGATATGATAAAATGTTTTGAAGGCTTCATTGGACCAATTCATGAGGTGCTCACCTTTCAGTTTGCTTCAAAACACTCACAACTGGCAATTGTATAACAACTTTTTCAACGAAGGGACTGACTGATTTTTGGCAGTTACATGATATACACTCTATAAACTGGACTAACAGGAGATATGACACACATTTTGTTCTATCTTGTCTGGTCTTGAATCTCCCCACAGACAGTTTTTACATTCACAGAAATATTTACTCAGAAAACCCAGGAACCCATTTTGATGGGCAAAACTGAAAAACCAACAAACGGTAGGTTATTTGGATCAACTGAAAGTTGAACATCTTGCCATGTTCTTGCATTCCTCAAAAGACACACTAGCAGGGAAAGCTGCAGTCCTTAAAAATTTATTACACAAATATATATTTCACTTTGGAAAATGCCATTAGTAATAGAATACGTTGTTTATGAAAACGTATGTCCTATGTAACACAGGAGTGCACTGTAATGAATAAAGGAAAAGAAGAAAATTTAAGTATAAAACACAAAGTGCATTTTCCCATTTATTACCAAGCACAAACAATGTTCACTCTACCAAGTAGAGTGAACCTCAAACCACAATTTCCAGATTTACAATGATCAATATCATGACCACATTGGATTTGATACTGGATACGTGCATCACGGCATAAAAAGTACAGTAGCCACCTTGCTGCACATGTAGAGGTCAAAGGTTTTTTTTTTTTTTAAATGCATCTGTCTATCATTTCTACCTCAACTGTAAATAGGTCAAAAAAGGTTTGGATAGAATCTCAAACCCTCAACAGAGTCATCTCTACACAGGTGGCCCATCTTCTCAGCCAGCAACAACCTGAAAATGAGGAGTGAAGAGAAGACAAAGAATTAGAAAGAAGAAACAAGCCAAAAATGCAACCACAAAGAACTACAAAGTGAGAAACAGGGACAAAATTTAACAGTTTTACACCATCACTGTATAGTAAAACACTCTTCTGTTTGCACCAGACCCCACAGGAGCTATCTTGTTCACTTACCGCTCTTTTGACAGAAGAACAGAGAGACCCAAGAGCTTTGCAAACTCCTCTGCTGTCAAGGAGCCTTTCTCTGTCACCTGTTTGAGATGAGGGTAAATGAAAAGAAGAGATACAGAACTGGTTAAAAACACATAAAGGTCCTCTATGTAATATTCAGAAAACCATTGTTTACTGACACCTGTGGCTGTTAAAGTGAACTGCTTTCAGCATCCACCTGCTCACACTCATCGGAGCAAAGACCATCCAGCTCAGCTGAATTACAGCTAGCTAACTGACTGTTACTATCTTTCAGTATTCTTGGCTTTTTGCTGTGAAATAATTGATTGTTGACTCAAATCAAAAAGTTTAAGGTAATCTTAGATACCTGGGCTTTCCAACTAACATATATACTCACACAGTATTTTGATAGCAATGGCAAGGATGAACAAGTTGCAGTAATTCATCTAAAGCTGCATCGTTTTTTCTTTTCTTTTTTCAATTGCAAAGTTTTGGTTGAAGTCTATGCTGTGCTGGGAGCCAGTCATTTGTTGACACGAGTGAACTCAGTTTCAAAGCTGACTAGCTAGAGCTGTACACTGTTGGCAGTATGGCAGTAAAGAGAGGAACTGAGCCACAAAATCCATCTATAGTCCTTTAAATAGAAATCAGTCCACAGGCTGTTTGAGGCATCCAGAAAGTTGGTGAAGGTCTTTTTTGTTATCAGTTCACATTTTAGTGATAAAGTGAATTAACATGTGTAAATTACTTGACATTCCTATACATAACACATTTAAATTATTTAGATAGGTACTGGGAAGTGGAACATGCTGTTTGATCTAAAGCATGGTCATGTCATGGAAAATATGATGTTTGTAACAGTTAAAGCTTACATTGTCCAGTGCTGAGGCTATCATTTCCTCTTCACTGTGAGACTGCAGCTGGACCACCATCACGCCACTATCAAACACACGCAGCCTACAAAGAAGTCAGGACATGAAAAAAAAAGTGTGTGTGAGGCATGGACATCACTTTTAGACTAAGGTGCTGTTTTATTAAACTGAAAAGATAACAACCCTCTTGTAGCACTATGGCCAACAATGTAGGCAAAAAGTAAACCAGGCCGCTGTTTCTTCAGAAACCTTAGGAAGTGAAAGGAAATGACAGCTGCAGAGGCCTGGACAGCCCTTCAAACAACAGGAAGCCAGGCAGGAAGAGTCTGGCCTTTGTGAAGTAGGCACCAACCTACCACTATACACACACAGCCTCATTTATATACAAACAAATTTAGTACACACATAATTTAAACAATAGAATACAAAGAAAACACAGCTTAAACTCACCTCAAGGGGAGCTTCAATGACTCAAACATTTTGCATGCGTTCACCAAATCTTCTGGAGATAACAGCTATGGAAAGTGAAAAAAGTAACCAAACAGATCTGTATGTGTACACATTTCCAAGTTGTGTAAAAATTGTGTACGCATTCATATGAGCATCACCTCCATCCCTCTAGCACGGTTGACAAGACAGTACACCTCTGTGAGAGCCATCATGCCACCACGTTCCTGAGAAAGAAGGGAGTGGTAGAAAAAGAAAGAGAAAGCAGAATCAGAATACTTTATTAATCCCCTCGGGAAATAGTATATAACATTATCATGAAGAGACTGAAATTAAAAAATAAATGTCAAACACATGACACATACATACCTCAAGAGGGGCCTGTAGCATATCTCCCAGTTGCTTGGCCAGTTGCATATGATAATGTGTACCGGATCCATGTGTTTCCCTGGTAACAGGGTTAGCAATACCCATGCTCAGGAGGTATGCCTTAAATCGTATTGTCTACAAAACAAAAGTGTAAATAAAAGCAAGCTCTTGAAAAAATAATTAGTGGTCTTTTAAAGGTAATGTATAAAATAGCAAGGCAGCATTGTCATGCAATAAAATACTTCATTTGCTTTATTTGTGCTTCGGGTACTGGGTGAGATGAATGGTCCAGTAAGATTTGAGGAATGAATTACTAGAGGTTCAAGATTAAAGTTAACTAAAACAGCATGTACAGTTTTAAACTACACCCACTGTCCTTCATGTTTCTGTCCAATAATATTGGTTATACCTCATCCTCTGTTATGTCTCCCTGCTTGTCTTTGATCTTGTTGGCTATGGATCTGGACAACTCCACCATTTCTTTGGCCTGTCAGTGAAAGAATTATTAAGAAAATCCCACTGAACTGAGCTTTACACAGCTCTGATATTCATTGTTATGACTTTTAAACAATCATTCATGATGTCTGTCCTTACCTTAAAAAATGTCAGCAATTCTGTTATAAATCAACAACTATAGAAAAATGTAAAACTGCAAATGAAAGGATCTGTTACCTTCACCATCAGTTTACTAAGGTCCTCAAAGGCCTAAAAAAACAGAGACTGAATGGTTAATGGTGTTCAAAAATGTTCACAATTAAATAAACCACAAAAATTCATGGCCCTGTAAAACATCATTCTTCCTAACCTGAAACCCCAATTTGTTTTAATACAAGTTTCATATTGTTGTATCTGTGCCATCTTGATTAATTTAACATTTAAACATGTGCAATAGATGTTATATATGTTATATAAACACAGCTTTCCAGTTTCCTTAGGAGCATCTTAGTGACTGTGGTCAACTTGAACTCATGTGAGTTACAGTAAACTGCAATGCTGGCAAGTTTTCATAGCAGAAAAAAGTAATAAAAAATCTTAAACCAAGCCACTTTTATTTTCAAGTGCATTTAAATAATTTAGTCAAAATGGATTTGGTTCAACATTAGACGGACCTCAGCTCAGGAAAATTATAGTATAACATATAGGCTTAACTATGACTCTACAACATTAGAGAGAGTATACCACAATTCCAGTTCTGACACATTTCTCAGTATTTGTTTTTTTCCATTACCTCAGAAATGTTTTTGTCTGTTTCTTTCCTCTTCTCCTCTATCTTCCTCTCAATGCCAACAATTCCCACTGCACGGGTCCTTCCTGCCTATATGACCACAAAGGAAAGGAAAACACTCATAGTGAAACACACAAGCAATTTAAAGATCAGTAACACGTCTCAAAAGACAAGGACAGACAAAAAAAAATCCAAGAGACAGCTCATTGCAATAGGTTTCTCTTATTGTACTTGAGTGAATTTTTGTGACTAATATTTTACATTATATGATTAAAAAACTAAGAGTTAAAGAATTTTAGAGACACATGACTGAATGCTAGTGAAGTGAACGCCTGCACAAAGGCCTTATTCTAGAAAAAAGAGACAACACTGCCACCCTGTGGTACATATCTTAAACTGACAGTAACTTCCACATTCAGCTTATTAGTCAAATGAAAGTTGTGGTTTTACATCGAAGAGCAAAAACATCTACATCTAAAGATCTCCATGAACATAAGACTGCAGAAAGGAGAGATTCTTATCAATGATGAAAAACTGTGTGTTCTTTAAACTTCTAACCTGAGGTCCAGTTCCTGTGGGGATGGGCTGTGAAACTGGTGTATTCTCCCACCTCTTCTGAGTCATCTCCTCTGTTAGTCTCCTGTAAAACTGCCAGCAGAATCAACAATTCAGTTCCAGACAACCAAAAATCAAATGATAAGATGTACAAGAAGTGAAAAGTGGTATTTTAGTAACTTGTACAAGTGTGACTACCTCAATCTGACCATGTTCCTTAAAGGATAGCTTGATGTAGGAGTACTTGCTGTGCTGATATGGGCCTGGCTCCTTGTTTGCAGGTACTGGATGCAGGTGGATAACTATTTTTGCACTTAAGAATAAGAAATTCCAATAATTAGGAGATAAAATTTCTATTTAATAAATTTTAATTATTGTAGTTATCAGTGAATGGACCATGTATTCACTTTTACTGGAGCTTTAAACCACATCTCATCACACTGTGGTCATGGGCTCTTCTCCCAAAACACAACCACAAGTTGTAACATGACTGTGAAATTTTACATAGTTACAAGTGATGACAACCAATGCATCTCTATGAGAAGACCTCAACATTATTAAGGCAGTGTAGGATCATCTGACAGAGAACAAAACAAAAAGGCAGCCAACATCCAAAGAAGAACTTTGAAATGTCTTTCATGAAGCCTGCAAAACTATTCCTGATGAGTACTTGACTAAGAGGGTTTGGGCTGTGCTGAAGAATAAAAGTGGTTATACTAAATATTGACGTTTAAGCTCATTAGAGTTGTACAAACTCTGTTCGTGCCTTATGTGCTGTATTTCCATTTATGTTTTAAAGATGGCTGGCTCAAGGCTTTTTTACTACTACCTTAGTAAATGTAGAGAGAGATGCTGACACTGATGTTCACTATAATATCAGTGGATCCCTGATAATTAAGTAATTATTAACTGTTATAGTTCACTACACTTAACGATACGGTAACATTTTATTGTAGTCCACATTACAGACAGCTACCTGCCATTTATGACAAAATATACTGGACATCTTTGAATAATGTATAAATTTATTTATAGTGCCTTTATTTATTTTAATGTCTGTTTTTAATATTTAATGTCTGCTTTCTGTCTGTTTTTAACTGAGATGCAACAACAGAATTTTGTTAATGACAACTGCTATCTTATCTTATGTTAGTTAACTAATGTAATGTGCTATTAAACCTGAATGTCTTATTTCTGTCGTTAAGAAAAGAAAAAAACAACTTGTCTGAAAGGACAAGACGTAGTCAGTAGTAATTACCTCTTTCCTATTCCTGCAGCCTGCTCCTCAAAGAAGATGATCTGTGACAGGGGCATGGCTATGCAGCATTCCTAGAGACGTCAAAAGTGACACAGAAGCCATCATGACAGTCAGCACAGTATGCAAAAACATACAGTCTGTATCCCGTTTAATGCTTTCTTACATGATTTTTGATGTCCCTCCAGATTAGTCGATGGGTGCTCAGCAAGGCAATCCCGAGATCCAGCTTAGCCTTTACAGTGACAGGAAAGATTTCACGTTATTTGCTTGTACTGATTTCCCCCAGCCTTACGCTAGAAGTGTAACCACAAGAAGCCGTAATTATCCAGACGGACTCGTCCTAACAAATAATATGTGTTATCCGCCATTAACTCACAAAAATATACCTTATCATCACCGTCATACAGTCGGACACCTCGCTGCTGGACCACTAAAGTTTCGTTTATTTCTAAGAGCCCATTTGACCACGAAAACCGGTCCATTTTTGGTGAAACAAAAACAATTCAGGCTCCTCTTTTTTCCACTTCAGCTCCGCTCAGACTCATTTTCTGTTTTCTTCCTGTATGCTGTTCACGATCGGCCTGAATTCGCCTGCGGAGAAGACCTGAAATACACTTTAAACTATAATATAAGACGAAGACAACCAAATTATTAAATACGTCGATAATAAGTTACCTCTTTTCACTGGCGATGTTTCTCCCACTGACTGTAACTTTGTCATTTTTTCCATAATTGCTCCACACGGTGTTATCTGAGCAGCTACCTTCGCAGGGTCCTTACACCAGTATTGACGTAACTAGCGCCAGCTGTCAGAAGCTAGCGAGGCTGATACATTTCCGAGCGCGTTAATTCGAGATTTTTGAATAATTTTGAAAATGTTCTCGCCCCTATTTAATAGAACATCTAAAAATTTAACAACGAATGAATGAACGCACGTTCAAATATTTGTTTCGCGTTTTGTAGTGTCTTCGTGTCTCGCTGTGCTCAGAATCGAGCTAGCCGTAGCCAGCTAGCTTGTTGTTAGCCGCGGCCAAATCTGGTACAGACAGGTTTGCTTCTCTTGTTTGGAAGTCATTGTTGCATCGCATGGGAGCTCTGTAACGATCATGCAATATTTAACTCATTCTCTGCGAATATTTAGTGCTTTAAATCATAAGTCGAGTTATTAATTTAGGTCAAAAACTTTGGGCGATAAATTAACAGCAATCTGAATGAGCTTTATCTCATTTAACCTTAGTGATAAACAGTCTGTCTGCTTGAAATTAATTAATCATTATCAAACAGTCTAGTGTTTGATTAAGTCAACAAACATGGATAAGAAATCATTTGACATTGTATTGGATGAGATAAAAAAGGTAAGAGGCGTCTAATGCCAAACTGTCCACCTGATTTAACACTGTAGATGTTTTTAGTTTCCAGCTTGTTGACTCATCCTCCTGTTCTTTAGTGCGTCTTGACCGATCAGCGGATCAGAGCCATTGAGCAGGTGCATGGCTATTTCTCCAGTGTGCAGGTAACGTTTCCCCCTCGGTTTAGTCGCAGAGAGAAACTCTATAAAGCCTCCAGCTAATCTCATACACTGATGCCACACAGCTCTTCCACAACTTCATCCATCAAATTATTAGTGCTTGACTTACCTTATAACAGAGGTGGCAAAAGTACACAAATTCCTTACTTAAGTAGAAGTACAGATACTTAAGTGTAAAAGTACTCTAGTAGAAGTTGAAGCACTGATGCAACTTCTTTACTTAGACAAAAGTGTAAAAGTACTGGCTCTGAAATGTACTCAAAGTGTAAAAGAAAAAGTATTTCTTTGAAGGACATTTCTGCCAGCTGTTTTGTAAACTGCTAACTTAACCTCATATCATATTAATATGATATAAATACATTATTTCAGCCTCTATAAGTTAATCCAATGAGTGTATTCAGCATGAACAATGTTTGTAGAACCAATGACTAATGTGGACAAGCTGAGGCTCCTCAAAAGTGAAGCCAAAACCTTTCTATAACCCCCTGCTGACTGGCCGCAATATAGGTCCTAAATCCTGTCACCTTCATGTTAGCAGATGCGAGAGGTCAAATTGAGATTAAAAAAGTTCTCAGATATATTTTTCTCCCATTTTAATTAGTTCGTATCTTGATTATTTGAGTTCAAAGGGTAACCTTTTCATAAGTTGGTTTTTAATTATACATTTTTGTACACTTTTAGCTGCTTCCTTGTATTCTCCCCAAGGGGTTGCTACAGTGGGTTAATCTGTATCTGTAATTTGGCACATTGGTAATTTTGCAGAGGTTTTGCACCACATGCCCTTCCTGACGCAACCCTCTATGGTGGGAGGGGCTTGTGTCCCCACCTGGATTCAAACCAGGGACCTTTTGCTTGTAAGGCGAATGTGTAAATCACTTAATGCTGTAATATTGATTGACCCCATGACTGGCAGCTCTGACTACCAATCTGATGTATGTCTGTTTGGGAAGTGTGTTTTACCTCACTTCCCATAGGGTGTGTGGGCAGAAGTTAGATATGGTGACTTGGCCCCAGATCACTACTGCGCAGAATTTGGTTACAAATTTGCAAGACGGCAGTGCCCACAAATGGAACATTTTGGCTTCACTTTTGTGCAGTGGGAAGAATTGGAGCTACGCCATCCATGTTCTATACAGTCATTGTGTAGAACACAAGTGGAGCCAAACAAAACAGATAAAAAAAATCAGCACTATTTTGTTGCCTACATTGTAGATGGATGACTTTGCCTCCACACCTAAGCAGAAAACTGAGTATAGTAAATAAGTTGTTTTTTGCCTCTATCATCTCTGTGTATTTTGTGTCAGTGACACGTAATCAGCAACCGATAATCGATACACCAAAGGGATTGTCTTTTATATGTTATTGTTCCCTCCATTTAGGTTTAAATTGGCTTGATCAGAAGACATGTACTGGAGAGAAGAGGAATGAAAGTCAGTAGAAGCAAGACAGAATATATATATCTGAATGAGAGTGAGCCAGGTGGAATGGTGAAGATGCAAGGAGTAACCGGGAATACCTGCGGTCAACCATTAAAAGCAATGGCACAAGAGAGGTGAAGAAGGGAGTGCAGGCAGGGTGGAGTGAGTGGAGATGACTGTCAGGGGTGATTTGTGATAGAAGGATAGCAACAAGAGTGAAGGAGAAGGTTTACAAGACTACTGAGAGTTGTATGATGTATGGTTTGGAGACGGTGGCACTGACGGAAAGGTAGAAGACAGAGCCAGAGGTAGCAGAATTGGAAGACTGAGATTTTTACTGGTATTGACAAGGATGGAGAGGATTTGAAACAAGCGCATCAGAGGGACAGCTCAGGTTGAGTGGTTTGGAAGCAAAGCCAGAGAGGCAAGGTTGAGCTGGTTTGAACATGATCACAGGAGGGATAGTGGCTATATTGGACAAAGGATGTTGAAGATGGAGCTGCCAGACAAGAGGAGAAGAGGAAGACCATAGAGAAGATTGATGGATGTAGTGAAGG
>VUQH01035999.1:0-14943 GCA_015106775.1 Etroplus canarensis | reverse complement strand
GTAAGGGAAGAGGATGCAAGGGATATGGTGAGATGGAGGCAGATGATCCACTGTGGTGACCCCTAACAGGAGCAGCCAAAAGAAGAAGATTACAAATAACTCTTGTTGCAGAATATATTTTATGAATGCATTTTTGAAGTCTTAGTACTTCTGCACTACTATGTCATTGCAAGTTGTAACAGTGTCCTGAAAATCTGCAGGTGATGGAGATATTGAAGTATTTCTCATGGGCTGAACCTCAGATCAAAGCAGTTAAAGCTCTGCAGCATGTAAGTAAACTACTGTTTTGTCTGTTTTTTGTTTGTGATTGGGACCCTGTAGTTTTTATTCTCTCGCATTATCCTATGCTAATATATATAAGACAATCAACCATAATATTAAAAATCATTAAAACTGCCTGCCTAATATTGTGTAGGTCAACTTCATGCTGGCAAAATGGCGCTGACCTTTAAGAGCATGGACAGGGACAGCGGATTTGTTGGGTCCTGATGGTTTCAGGGTGGGGCCTCTGTGGATCTGGGTTGTTCCTGTGAATCTTCCTGATGTTCGATTGGGATCTGGGAAGTTTGAAAGACAAGTCAATGCCAGTGGCTCTTTGCCATGTTCCTTGAGCTGTTCCTAAGCGGTTTTTATCGGGGCATTGCGGTGCATTGTCCTACTGGGGGAGGCTGCTGCTGTTGGGGGCTGCCATTGCCATGGGGGGTGTGCTTAGTCTGCAACAGTGCAGGTGGTATGTGTCAAAGTACTAATTACATGAATGGCAGGTCCCCAAATTATATTGTAATGCCATTTGAATATTGTATTTCTGAACACTTGCATATCTATCAATATTTGTCGCACAAGGTGAATATAAATGAGTGCTGTAGAAATGTAAAACTTGGAGGATGTCTTTGCTTATGTGGAGTTGGCACCTCCCTGTTAGTCAAATGTGCTTCCCCTTCTGTTGCTTTTAGAAAATGGTTGCAATCCCTACAACAGAAGTTGCAAATATCCTGAATTGCTTCACCTTCTCAAAGGACAGATTGATTGTCTTGGAACTGATTGCTTTGTGAGTAAATTTTTAAAAAAATTTTGAAGTGGCTTGAACTCTTTATTTTTGACACTGTAAGTCAAATGTTGTATTAAAATAGCACTTTGATTTGTTCAGTCAGTTGTGAAATTACGGAGTAATTGTTTAACCTTTGAATATTCCCCTTGCCATTCAGAAATATTTCAGATGCTCAGAATTTTCGGCCTGTGGAAGATCTCTTTCGCATACACTTGTCTGAGAAGAAGCGTGCTCGTAGGATACTGGAACAGGCAAGTTCAGCTTTTAAAATAATTTGGATGGTTGGTGGGGTCCTTTTCAGGAAAAGACAAACTGTCGCCTGTTGTTGAGGACAAATGACTGATACAATTAAAAATGCAATAATAAAATAATAAAGTTAAACAGTGTGCATGTGTCAATGCATACTTTTTTCCTCTCCTGTTAGTTTGTATAGTTTATGTGCACACAAATGCAACCCCTAACATAAAATTATTTCTCTCTTATAAGGTCTGTAAGGTTGGCTGCAAGGCTCCTGTAGCAATGATCTCCTCCTGTGGAATGATACCAGGAAATCCATACCCTAAAGGCAAACCCAGCTTGGTCACTGGGACATTCCCTGTAAGTATGAGCATTCCTGAAATGCATCCAAGTCCTGACCTAGCAGACTTGAATAGACTAACCACTGTCAACTAACATCAGAAATAAAGATGTAAATTTTAAGATCTGTTTGGTATGCAGGTCTCTATAAGTCTACTGGTTACACCTCCATATTCGATGATATGGAAGTTCAGTATTGGTTGGACTTTTAGTTGTGTCTGTAGACAAACTGAAAAAAAAAACACGCTTGAGTTTTTTGAATTTTTGGTGAATTAAATTATTAAAGATCATATCCTTTGCCAACAGTATCTATCACTGTATTTCAAGAATTTAGCAGAGTTAAAATAAGGGTAATATTGCTTATACTGTATGTGTGTGTGTGTGTGTGTGTGTTTTTCTTGTGATTGTGATTTAGGTACTCAACAAAAGGTTGCTTTTCTGGTTGTTTTTGTCTAATTTAAATAAGCATGGTCATTTAAAATAATTAATTTGGGTTTATGATTACAGGGAAACCCTCCGCTGAAAAAAGAAGGTGAGAAGAAAGAGGACACCTCTAGCAGTATGGAGGGGAAAGGAATTGCTTCCCGAATTATAGGACCATTCAAGCCTGTAAGCACAAAAATTGCAGTCACAGACTACAGTGATATAATGATAAAAACTCTGTAGTGACTACTATTTGCATTACTTACATAAACTCCTTGTTAGGCCATGTTATGTAAGCTATAGGTTTAAATGATAAATGGACAAGAGAATAATAGAAACAAACATATGAGTAAGAGCACATTACAAGTACACGCTGACATTATGCATTATGCTTTTCTAGAATAGGTAAGTTGACAGGTGACTGATGACGCTTTCTTGATGACGTGTTTTTTTTTTTCAGCTAAGTGTTTCATATCTTTTGTCCCTTTTTTAGTTTCCTTCAACCTACAATCCTCATCGACCTGTTCCTTACCCAATACCACCATGCAGACCTCATGCCACCATTGCACCAAGTAAGAAACAGCACAGTTATACACACCTCTCCTGACGTTTACCTGCTCTGTACAGTACTAAACACCATATACAACCTGTCAGTGATTTGAAAAAGTAGATACCAGGCCCTAAGACAAATGACCAGTTAATATTTGATGCCTTTAAATGGTGTACATAATGATGTTTTACCATTGCCCTTTGGGATTGGTTTAGGTGTAGTAAGTAGTGGGGTGTGTTGTGTGTGATTATTTTATAGGTGTGTATATGTGTGTGTGAATGTGTGGTGGACACTGTTAATATTTACGACTGCTGCTTAGGTGCGTACAACAACGCAGGCCTTGTTTCTGTGGGAGGGGTTATAACAGCCAACGTGCCCCCACCCCCCTACAACTCAACCCACAAAGTGGCAGGTATGATTTAATGAAAGTAACTGTGTACATGTGAGTGTGACAGCAAATAGACACTCCTTGAAGCTTGCTGTCTAACACGCTGGCATGCTGCTTACCTGTGCTTCTCCAGTGTAATGCCTTTACCAGGTAAAGGCGTTTCCCCCACTTCTGTTGGGAACACTGAGTGACCAGAAAAAATGTAAATTTATTTAAACCCCTCTTTGAAATTAGCAGGGAAAAAGTTGGCTTAATTCTGCTATTTTGAGGTTCATTTCCATTAGAACAGAATTTCTGGTATATTCAGTTTAATAGTTGTACTTATCCTTAAAATAGATGTGGGTAGACTAATAAAAAAATTATTGAATTGCCTTTCAGTACAAGTAATGCAGTAACACAATATAACACTTCAAATCCCAGCACATGTATCATATAACAGATGCAAGACATAAATAGCTAAAAAGAACTAAGCTTAGGTGAAAACAGTGCTGTTTTTTTGGCAAGGTTTTTACAGATATTTCTGTTTTCTGGTCAGTCAGTGCATAAGTATGTTTTTGGTCATTTTTGAGGGTTGGGTTTGGATTGACTGGTGGGAATAACTTCAAACTAATGTCACTAGTTTTCATTCTGGAATCATGCTTTGTGCTGGCATTTAACACGCATTGCTTGGGATAACTTGTTTTCCAAATGCAGCATCCTGTCACATTTCACAATTGGAATACATCGTTAAAGGCCTTTGGGGAGACTTTTGGTTTTGATATTGTTCCGGTATTATTAAATTGGCGAAATTCCCAAGCCAAATTTTCAGATAAATACAATTTTACCAACCCAGATATACTATGTAAACCTTTTGCCGAAGGTAAGAGGAGGGTATATTTTAATCTTGAAAATTATTTTAAATTTCCATTTGATTGGTTGCATGTAGGGTGACATAGAGGTGCTCTCTGGATATTCCACCATGCTCTGTTTCTTCTTTTTTATATATGAGTGTTTTTGGCTCTTCTTTGATAGTTTATTGGGCTTTAACCTGCACTGCCTACGTCCTGGAATGAAATAGGTTTTTAAACAACCTTACTAATGAAAATATTTTTGAAACCCATTTAATTTTTTTAGTTTAACAGCATGTCCGATAATAGTAGTTGGTTTTTTTCATTACCTGTTTAGCTAACTCTGATGTCCTTCTTCACAGGTTACAGTAAACCGGGCAACCCACAGAACACGACACCTGGAATCAACAGCGGGCCCCTCCTTATTCCTCATGGATCCACACCTTCTACACCTGTCCCACCCCAGGCTTCTCCTGCTCAGCCACCTCCCACAACCCCCATCACACCAGTTTTCCCAGGCATGGTGCCCTCTCACAACCACAATGCCCCCTCTCCCTCCCCTGCTCCATCTCCATCTGTGATCAAAGCAGGACCACAGACCCCCACTGGCCATGGTACACCTACACTTTCCTCTGTCATTAAAGCCCACACCCCATCAGGCACCCCTTGTGGAACTCCTGTCCCTAGCAGTGGGGGCTTCTCCTCTCCCTCCTACCATGTAGTTTCCCGACCAGGCACCCCTTCTACCTCCCGTAGTGTCCCAGACTCTTTGTCTCAAACGAACTCCATAGGCTCAGCTCAGCAGAAGGTTTTTTCCCAGGCCACAGAAAACCAGTCAGGACCAACCTTCCATGGCATAAACCCACAAACAGGTAATTCTTCTGGATCGGTGATCCGAAGTTACACTCCATCTGGAACACCATCTCTTGCTCCTGGACGTTCCACTCCAGCAATTCCGAGCTGTTCCACCCCAGGCCCCAGTCCTAAACCCTCTCCTGTCCATTCTTCACAGGGTCAGGCTGTCATGGCTGGAGCCCTGAACAGACATAGTGGGGGTAGTAACAGTGGTAGTAACAGCCCTGTACCCTCTGCTTTCAAGGGAACCTCTCGCTCCAGCACACCTAGTTCTGCACAGGCTACCTTTCCACGTCCCTTGGGCCTATCACATCCCCCAGGTTCTCCTCAAGTCTCTCTCCCTAGTCCTGTTGCTATCACTGGCCTCCAAGCACTGTCTTCAAGCACAGCACCCTCTCATTACCCTGGCCTGTCACCGTTTCCCTCCCTTTCTTCGTCTCTGCCTCCTTCCACTATTCCCTCATCCATGCCAACAATGAACCCCACTACTAAGATTTCGAACCACCCACCAACCTCCATCTACCCAGGGTTGGCTCCAAATGCTTCCCCAAGTGCAACCTCCCCTTTTGGTCTAGGCCTCACCTCTGCCTCCTCTATATTCCCAGGCCTTCAGCCTGGGCCTAACCCCACTACCTTCCCTGGACTGGGTGTGTCAGGGGGGCATGGTGCTGGAAGCCCTGTTTTGTCTTCATTCATGGGACTGCCCGGAGCTGCTCCATCTACAGTGGCATCAGTGGCACCATTGCAGGCAGCAGCAGCAGCAGCAGCAGCAGTTGGGGTTCCATCATCTTCACCAGTTTTACCAGGTTTTGCATCTGCCTTCAGCTCTAACTTTCAGCCTGGGTATGTGAAATCTTTATTAGCCAGTATACAAAAACAGTGTCATGTATGTCAAAATCTTAATTAAATAAAAAACTTAATTTCTTAAGTATTATTCATTAAGTTTAAATGAAAATACTATAAAAAGCAACTGGGTTTAAATGCCAAAACTGTTGAGTATTACAGTATTCTTATATTGTTACTCCAGCTGTAGTAATGCAAGAGCAGAGTAGATAGCAATCAGAATTTGCAGCTGATTAATTAAAACACAGACTTCCACTCGCTTGTAAAAGGGCTGGAAAAAAATCATAAAGCATAGCTATCTCTTTTCCACTCGATGTTTATGTTATTGAAGATTTCACCTACAAAGTGCAAAGTGCACTTGCGGTGCCCAAGTGCCAGACTTTGGGTTTTGTGGTCTACTTAGTTCTTGAGCAACACTACCAGGGGAAATTTACAGTAAATCATGCATAGTGTGTCTCCGTGTAAATGAACAAATGTTGCAATCAGAATATTTCCTTTTGCTGAAATTTCCTGCACACAAGGGGAAAGCACTATCTGGCAAGAGGTATTAAATGAGCCAGCAAATTATGTAATAACCAAAATAGTACAGTATCAGCAGAGAAAAAGGATATAACCATGTAAAGATATAATGAATGTCATCCCAACTGTAATATACCTTTATGCTATAGTTTCAGCTTTTATATTCTTATGTAAAATAGTCTTACAGTTTGCTTGATACTGACACCATTCACACAGGCTTAAAGTAGGGATAACATTTTGGGGAGTATGTTTATTTTTCTTGTAGCTAAGATTAAGAGCAGTGACTCCCTGGCATCTCTGCTGGTCGTTTTTCTTTGTAAAACAACTGTTTATGAATGTCAGCTTGTGTGCAGATTAAACAAAAACCTCTAATGAGCCTGTACACTTAAGTTTACATAGATTGAAAGAGACAGGTGATGTTATTGGTTTTCCACTTTCACTTCTCATGTTAAACTGTTAACTATTTTTAAATACATGCATGTGCATATTCCAGGTTGAGCAGTGGACTCCAACCTCCAGGAAGTAGTGGATTTCCTGGCTTGCTGTCCTTCCCTGCAGTACCAGGCTTCTCTCCCTCTGCCTCCCCTGCTGCACTTAGTGGCCTCCATAACCCAACTGTGCAGTCTGCTCTGCTGCAGGTAAGCAAGCACCAAAAATTGCTGTGCCCAAGTAAAAATATTGAATTGAATGTCAGTTTGATAAATACTGCTTTTCTTGTCATATTCTAGGCTCATCCCAATTCTGCTTTGGAGAACTTTCCTCCTCAGCCCAACAGTTTTACAAACTACCCCCCAGGCCCAGGAAACCCCTTCTCACTTCAACCAGGCCTGCACCCCCAGTTGGGTTGGCAGTGAGATACTGTACTTTTTGAAACAATGAGTATGTATACATAAATGTTGACCCCCGCCACTCCTCTTAGTGGGTGACGTAATTTATATTTGCCCTTGAACCCTGAACAGCACATGACAATACAGGTCACAGCAAGAATGAGTTACTGATACAAGTAACACCGCCTTGGAAACAGGTGAACTTGTCTGTAGGGGAAAAGACAAGTTTATAATGTCAGTCATAGTTAAAAATTGTAAATATCAGTTGTCATAGTTGTCCGTTCTAAAAGTAGACAGTAATTTTATTGTTAGCCTGACTTGCTTGTTTTTAGTCCAACTTAAAACATTAATGAATTATTAATGAATCATGAATTATGGAACATTAGAAAAATTGACATGACATCATGTAATAAATTGACAGTAGTCCTGATGTAGTATTCATGTCCAGTTACAGAGAAAATGAAATGAAAATAATGCGTATCAATTTGATTTCCCAGCATCTAATTTAGTATTGTGGCAGAATTCTCTTTTCTTCTATTCTGCTGTCTTAACATGTCCCTATTAGGGTCATTATAATCTAAACATTTTCTTTGTGGGTCGCTGAGGATGTGTTTACATGCTTTAATGTTTTTAAAACACATTTTTCGGTAGTTTTCTTAAACTTGTGTGACTGTTGATTTTATGTGACAATGTTGCAGTTTTACCACCAGGATTTTAGCAGTGCAGTGTTGGCTGGTTTACACTGGTAAAGGGGGGGCTGTGCCACAATTTCATTCTTACTTTGCTGAGCAACATCAAACAGAAAAATAGATGATTTAGAACATTTTTTTTTCAGTTAAGCCGTATTAAATCAAATTGCATATGTATTACAGTACATTGGTGCATGTGAATAGAAGATAAGGGCAGACAGATTAGATTCAGTTTTCAACCACAGAAACCACTTATTTTTTGTTATTAATAAAACATTGTCCAGTGAAGATACTTGTGGTTACTTTTGTAGCTAAAAACTTTGGATTTGTTTATAGTGGATAATTTAGCTATAGCAGAATGAACAGAGAATTTCAGGCAGTTCAACATCACTATTTTCTTTGAAACAGAATCCTTTTTTTTGGCATAGACTTTCATAGCTTTGCAGACCTTAACATAAAAAAGCTAAATAACAGAATAGGGGACCCCCCCCCAAAAAAAAAAACATACCAAAAGCATAACAGAGGAACTTTAAAGGAAGAACTCTAAATACTTTTAATCCCACGTGCTGTGCCTGGAGTGAGTGTGTACTTGCATTTGGCAGCTCTAATCCAGTATTTTTTCTAATTCTTTTTCTTCAGTGAACATATTTGTGACTACACAGACTGTGATTCTTGTTTGTTTATTTCATGTATGTGATACTGCTGGAGCTGTTACCACAGTATTTGACCAGATAAACTGAATGAAAAGGTTATTGACATTGCGTCTTGAGATATGTATGATTATATTCTTGAGTTATATTTAACCAAAGAGTGTGAGCTGTATTTTCTTTGCTTTATTTCTTAGTAGTACTCTGTCTCAGAGACAGCTGTGTTTAGGTGAAAGGGTAATAGTCATTTTGTATGTGACAGTTTTTGTTTTATAATTTGCCCGCTTTTTAAAATTCTGCCAGTGAACTGCTGGTTACTGTATCAGTAGTCAATGTGATCTCATTACTATCAAGCGCCTCTTTAATAAAAATACGGGAACTATCCAAAAATGATGGCAACATTTCATGGAAAGAAAGTTTATTTTAATTACGAACCTATTTCGAAAAAGGTTGGGACGCTGCCTAAAATCTACATAAAACTAGAGTTCAAATCTCATCAACCAGTATTTTTTTTCACGAAAGAACCTAGAAAACATGAAATGTTGAAAGTGAGACATTTTACTGGTTTGTGAAAATTACAAACTCATCTTAGGTTTTTTGGCATCAACACATATCAAATAAGTTGAGGACAGGGCCATGTTTACTATTATGTAGCATCCCCTCTTTTGCTAACAGTCCCTAAACATCTGGGAACTCAGGAGACCAGCTACTGGACATTTGGGAGAGGAATGTGATCCCATTCTTGTCTGATGTAGGATTCTCAACAGTCTTTGATCATCTTTGTAGTATTTTGCATTTCACAATATGCAAAATGTTTTCAGTTGGTGAAAGGTCTGAACTGTAGGCAGGCCAGTTCAGCACCTGGCCTCTTCTACTGCTGTAATAGCTGCAGTATGCAGTTTATCATTGTCTTGCTGAAATATGCACGGCTTTCCTTGAAAAAAACATTGTCTGGAGGGAAGCATATGCTGCTCTAAAACCTATATATACCTTACTGGATTGATAGTGCCTTTCCAGACATGCAAGTTGCCACTACCATACACTAATGCAACATTATACCATTAGACATCCAGACTTTTGAATTGAGTGCTGATAACAAGCCGGTTGGTCCCTCTCCTTATTAGCCCTGAGGATGCGGCGTACATGATTTCCAAAAAGAATTTCAAATTTCGATTCATCTGACAATGAAACAGTTTTCCACTTTTCCTCAGTCCATTTTAGCTTCGGCCCAGAGAAGATGGCAACCTCTCTGACTCATTCACACATAGGTTCTTCTTTGCATGATAGAACTTTAACCTGCATTTGTGGATGGAATGGAGAAGTGTGTTTATAGATCATGATTTTTGGAAGTGTTCCTGAGCCCATGCAGTGATTTCCATGACTGAATCATGCCTGTTTGCAATACAGTGCTGCCTGATTGCCCAATGATCACCAGCATCCAATATTGATTTTCAGCCATGTCCCTTGCACATAGATATGTCTTCAGACTCTCAGAATCTTTTGATGATATTACATATGTACTGTAGATGATGAAATATTCAAAGTATTTGCAATTTTACACTGAGGAACATTATTCTGAAATTGCTACACAATTTGTAGTTTCTTGCCGATTGCTGAACCTCTGCCCATCTTTACTTCTGAGAGAGACTGCCTCCCTAAGACGCAAGGGCACCCAGTCACATTACTGGTCTCTTGCTTTTTGTTACCACTTACTTTTCCAGACTTTTGTTGCCTTTGTCCCAAGTTTTTGTGATGTATTGCTGCCATCAAATTCAAGATGACCTAATATTTTTCATGAAATAGAAAAGTGTCTCACTTCCAACATTTAATGTCTTCTATGTTCATTTGTGAATAAAATATTGGTTTATGAGATTTGCAAATCATTGCGTTGTGTTTATGTTCTATAGAGCATCCCAGCCATTTTGGAAATGGGGTTGTATGTAGTCAGCTGCATGTGTACAGCAGCAATTAAAGTGTATTGTTGTAGGAATGGCAATTTAATGAGGTAAAGGGCCATTCCCATGGACAAAGAAGATGATAGAAAAATGTTGCATTAACAAAAAGTTAGACATTAAGTTTTATGGACACACTTGACATACGTTGTTAAATGTTAAACATTACAGCATAAAAAAAACTACCCGATAAATCTGCTTTGAAGGCTCACTTCACCACAGTCATATGCATGTATTTAATTTCCATTTTGGAGTTATTTTACCCACAACTCAAAGTGAGTTGTTTTATTACCTCTTTATAATGCCCTTATTACTTTATACAATGCTTTTCATGAGCATCCATAATATTGCTCAAAGTCATGTTTCCATTAGTCATGAGGAGGTACTGTTATGAATGGAAAAAGCTAAATTTTTATGACTTTTCCATTCATGCTTTGATTATCATTTCAATAAAAAGGCAGTTGCAGTCATCTGCAAATGCCTAAATTCCTAAACTAATATTGAGTTAATATGCAGGTACATTTGATATTTTTATGATTTTTGTACAGTTTTGCTTTTGATCCCTAAACCTTATTATTATTCCTTTGCTGAAGCCTAAAAAATAAATAAAAGTGAATTTTTCTAACAACCATGTTCCCCTATATAATACAAGTTTACAGTATGTAAGACATTAGTTCAGGCCAATTAAATATTAATTTGAAAAATGTGAGGTTCCCCCACCTGTTTTATTCTGTGTTTAATTTCTACAAAAATCAAAATAAATAAACCTGATATTTGTTAATCTTAAGATATCCACAGACCAGTTGTAAAAATTTTGTAAAACATTTTACAAAACCTGTTTTCAGTAGCAGGCTTCTAAATGATTCCTCACTGTAGTCAGAACTGAAATAATAGACTGTGCAACTTTTGTATCTAAGAGAATTACAATGGGAAGTTATTTTGTTAGTCTATGTTGGTAGCAAGGCTATTATAGAAGAAGAGGAAGAAGATACACTTCATTAATCCCTTAATGGGAAAATTACTAGATCTGAACATGCTCTATTTTGTAGGTACATACACACACTTTAATGCAGATGACTGATGGCCTATTAACTGCAAACTAAAACTAGATATTTAAAAAATATATAAAAAACTAGACTCTCTAGCTATATTGTATGGATACAAAAGTAAATAAATCTAAGAATATACCAGAAATGACCTTAGTTTCAAATTTGTTTGCCTGTAGTGAATTCACATGTTAGATATCGATAAGCAGGATCATTTTTCCTATGGTTCATTTGTGTCACATGGATTTTTTTACACACACTAGAATTTTACAACCTCTTAGATTATTCATTTACCTGTAAACACCACAGGATTGTACTTTGTTACTTCAGTGATGACTGACTCAGAGTCAGAGCCACACCTACATCTTAAGCCACATTACATTTCAGCAGTGTTGCTTTAAAAGGCTGGCAGGCTTCCTCTAGGTTAGGTACACTTCTCTAAACTGTCACGACACACTTCCCACTATCACTCTTCAGTTGTTACCAGCATATGGAAATGGAGAATCAAATGGAAAGCCAGAAGAGAAGAGGAATGAGCCAAGAGGACTTAATATGTAAGCTCATCTAAATTTCTTTCTTTTATTTTGTGCTGATTTATAATGTTATATTACTGGTTGTCTTAAAAAAATGGGACATTAATTAAAAGACTTTAGATTAGCATAGATCAAGGTAAAGAGTTTTTACTCCTTTCAGAACAATGAGCTTCATGTTTGATATACAATGTTGTATTGTCACTGTTATGAGCAGGACTGTGTTATGTATTCTGTAGAGATAGGAGCCAAAGTGGGGACATGGAAAGCAGCCACAGTATAACTCCATTGTCATAGAGACAGAAATCACATGTCACCAAGATAAACAGTCCCAAAAGCATGTGACTACGAGTGTTTGTGTGTCTCCTCTCTTTTTTTGTCTTAGGGAAAAGGGAGAGTTGTCATATTGAATGGTATGAATTGTGTGTATGTAAATGTCCTTTTTATGGTTATTGATAAGGAGTTATTTTCATATCACAGATCATTTTCCAAGTTCTTTATCACCGACCTGCTGGAAAACATCCAGTAATATGAAAGGGAAAGCCGTATAAAGTAACCATCGTTGCTATTTTGTTGACCTTTAATTATGCAATAAAACATTATTTGGGTACACATATGGTGACTCAGTAATTTGCGTACAATCTCAAGTAGGATTTTCTTAAATGCCTCAATGAAGTTCATCACAGCTATTTTTTTAAATTTTTGATTTCATATTTTTGCTATTAAATAATTATCAGAAAGAAATCTACAGATATAAAGTTTGGCACAGTGTAAAAAATGATTTTATTAAGATGATAATGATTCATTCTTAGCAAACATTCATAAAACAGAAAAAAACAGAAGGGAGTTTTCAAGGTAGAATAATGCACCTTCAGAATTTAGCACAGTGGTTTGAGTGCATTTCAACAACATTTAAAACCACAGGAACCTGTTTCCTGTTGACTTGATTTCCTGTGGGGTGAGCTAGAAAAAACGAATAATAGATGTACATATATTTTTTATTTTTCCACAGAAAATGAAATAACAGAGGCATCATGAAGATCATCTTATTTAGGAATTATATCAAAATATATATATATATACCATCCTCTGATACTGTAGTGTAAAACTGCATGTTGGTAAGCTATCCACCTTGGAGTCAAATGCCATTGTGTGACCACATTAAAAAACCCGAGACAAAGAATGAGGAGTGGAACTGTAAATTACGATGGATGGACCCTTCCCTCATTTCACAACTCCTTTTCAGCAGAACTCCCAAGATTCCATGAATCAGTATCTCAGTATTCACTGTCTGCACTGAGCATGTGAAAATTTCTTTATGTGTAAGCTGACAGTTTAGTTATGTGTGTATATCTGTGTTTGATCTGGGATACAAATTTGAGTAACAATGCAACAATAAGTCTATTATGATAAAGAAAATATTAATTATAATTGTTGGCGTACCTTTTTTTTTTTTAAACCTGTGGCATTTAAAATAAGCTTGAAATGTGGGAAACAGTACAACAATAAGACTACTATGATCTCATGGAAATTATAATTTACAATTTTTGTCACACAAGCCAGAAAAGTTTGTATAGTGTTTTGACTTTTTAGCAGTTGAGGTTTGAAGGCTCAGAGTCTTCTGTATTGGTGTTAAAAATGCATCACCCCCAACCCCTAAAATGATTGGTAAAAAGTTTCTGAAAAGTGACTTTCTGAACCTTTATAGCAGATTTTCATGTGTAAATTGGGTTGCATCTAATACTTTGCTGTAATAGGGTTACCTTCCTGGGCTTTAGAGTATGTTGAACTCATTTAAACACATGATTTCTCCTTTTCTCTCTCTCTCTCTCTCTCTCTCTCTCTAGCTGAACGAACAGGGTCTTTGGGAGTATGTGGATGGATCATAGTTATATTCTCTGGCCTCTTCACAGTTTTACTCTTCCCCATAACAATCTGGTTTTGTATTAAGGTGAGTGAGCTCACTTAATTACCACAGTGAGCTAAAGAGCAAAAACCAGTACTTCAGCAAATCTGAATGTGAACTCAGCTTGTGTTCTTGGTGGTATTGCAGATTGTTCAGGAGTACGAACGAGCTGTCATGTTCAGACTGGGCCGCATCACAGACAGGAAGGCGAAAGGACCAGGTAGACACACTAATGATTGCTACATCTTCCTTTTTCAACAGGTGCTAGAAAAAAGAAATTGCACTGAATTGATGTTTTTTTGTCCACAGGAATTTTCTTTGTTTTGCCATGCACTGATTCCTTTGTGAAAGTGGATCTGCGAACAATTTCATTTGACATCCCACCACAGGAGGTACAGTTGGCACAAGGAACAACACAAAATTATCATGAAATTGCTCCTTTGGACCATTATAAAATGATTTAACAAACTCGAATTGTTATGGTTTGTAGGTTTTGTCATTGTGGGACTGAGTTTTGTTAGTTTCTCAGATGTTTGGTTTTTCTTGTTTCGTGTACATAGGTTCTTATTTTTGTCTCTTATTTTAGCTTCCCTTGTATTGTCTTTGCATTGAGTATGTGAGTCTCTGTATTGCTGCTCATTGTGCAGTTTTAATTTTGTGGTCTTTGTCATGGGTTTTTGTATTCTAGTTTTGTATTTTCTTGTTCATGGTTTCAAGATTTCTTAGTTGTATGGTTTATTATACTCTTCATTTTCAAACCTCAGTTCTCTTTTCTTAGTTCTAGCCTCCATTTGTGTTTTGTCTTGTGTTCTGTTAGGTTCAGTCTTGTCTGTCTTTTCTGCATTTTCAGTTTGGTTTCTCACTTCCTGTTTTACTTTGGTTTTACTTTGCTTCCTAGTCTTGCTTCCTGCCCTTTATTGTTGCCACCTGTGCTCCTCTCCCTCTTGTTGCTTGTTACTCCTTAGTTACTCCTATTTGGCTCTTGACGGAGGCGGTCGCATCTCTCCCCCTCTCCTCTCCCTTATCTCCCTTATCTCCCTTATCTTTTCCTGCTTGGCTGCTCTTGTCTTTGTCTAGTTTTGTCTAGTAACTCTATTAAGAGACTCTCTTTCAGTCTTGTTCTCTAAATCAAACCGAGGAATTATGGATTTGATCAACTGGTCTCTAAATGCAATTGACACTATCTTCTCTATGAGAAGCCTGGGCTCGGGGGAACCTGACTGTCCTGCAGGGACGTTTGTGGCTGGCTACACGATGGACGGATGGGAGAAGTGGCGTGTCGTGTGTCTGGCAAGACTCTCAATGGAGGACATTGAA
>VUQH01035995.1:0-10546 GCA_015106775.1 Etroplus canarensis | reverse complement strand
CAACCGACGGCAGAGACCCACAGACAATCAGCAACCGAAGGCAGAGACCCACAAAAAAGCAGCAATAGAGGGCAGCTGCAGTAAAGCCCTGGCAAAGCATCTCAAGAGAGGAAACGCAGCATTTGGTGACATCAATTGGTTTTAGACTCCAGACAGCAATTGACTGCAAAAGACTTTTATCTAAGTATTAAAAACCATCCTCATATTTAAAATCTACGTATTAAGATGCCTGCAATTCCAAAACACTTAATGCAATTCTTTTGTCAAACCCCTTGACTGAATCTCATTCTCTGCTGAAGATCTGCACTGTTTGATTTTAAAGCCACTGTAATAGTGTACAGAGGTAAAATTACAACAAATGTCTGCCCCAAAACTTATGGACCTAACTATAGATAAGTATAGGAAGCAAAGCTTGGACTTTCCTGGGTAAAAATATCTCAGTTTGGTGCACATATAGACACCAAAGTTACAAAGGATAAAATAGGCACTTAAAAACCACTGGAGGCTTCCAGCAGCCGTGATTGTTATAGCACACATCATGTAACTGCAACGACCAGGTCACTGAGGTCTAAACTGTTTCAAAAGTAAACCAGGTCTCCTGTTAGGTACAGCGTGCAGGCTGGGTTTACATTCATTACAAGTGCGACTTATGCAGTATGACGGCAGCCGCGAATGGAAGAAAACGCTCCTGTTTCTTTTATCAAGTGCTTTGTACTCACTGATCTTTCAAAATGAGACACTGCTATGATGCAATGTCTGACAGCTGGAAACTCAACAGCAAACATGTGCTTCATATGCAGTAGAGTAATGGCTACATGAATCACTGCAGTGTTGTTTTCCCGGTTAACAGGTTTCCCGTGTTCTCGTAGGGTAATCCCTCTCTGACTCAGGTTACTGAGAAGTACAGTGACATCCAAATGCTTGCTCTAATCAGCTTTATATGAAGTACTATGTCATTCTTCTGTCAAAATGAAATTTGCTTGAGATGACAGGCATAAATAATTTAGTTTCTGTTGTCTCAACTCGTGACATTTATGACAGTGTTGGGACAGAAACACCAGAAACCTAAATTTTACTCTACTAATTTTTTTACCCTGTTTTTCAGTTTGCCTGGTGACTGCTATCCATGTGTGGCTCCAAGTGGTCAAAGAAGCTGCCATGGAAAAGGAGGACAGGAGGAAGTCAAAGGGAAAAGGCGAAGAGGTTTCAGTTCAAATCAGTTTTATTCATATACATAGTTCCCACAAGACGTCACAACATACAGGTGGCCACCATTGCTATAGGCAAGTTGCAGGCAGCTGTGCATTCAGGACATTTGAGGAAACATCACCAACCCAACCATTAACAAACTGATTGTACACTTCCAGTGACCTGTAGGCCTGGAATTGCTCACTGTTATAAAAGCTGCGTGCCAACACAAGATAATGGTACACGTCTTCGACCCCATTCCACTGGAGCCATAATAGCGCCAATTATGGTGATCTGCGCCAATTTAGCGTTCCCGATCAAAACGGCGTGAAACGGCTGAAAATTGGGTTCCTGACGATCTATTGCCATTATATTCCCATCAAAAGGCCAGCGTTCACGTTGTGACCCCAGCACGTTGTCGCGTACAGGATGCACTCATAATATATTTTCTTTTGATGTTGATATTGTTTGGCATCATGCCATTTTGACCGGCTATTATCGGCAATACCGGGACTATGCCGGGAATGCAACGGGAATTGCGCGTGATAAACGGCAGTTCAACGTCAGTTCACGACCAATAAAACGTCTTCTATAGTCATAGTACTGAATTGTGGCAATGCTGAAACTTCATGGTTCAGCTGTTCCTTTGCTAACGAGTATGGATCCACACCCATTACACCTTTTTTTTCTCATCGTATCTCTTTCTATCCTCCATACTTCTGCATTCTTCTGATTCTGCATAGTCTTTTTCCTTTTGCCTTTCCTTGATTTTGAACACAAGTCGAATCCGACATCAAAACAGTTTAAAATTCACAGGGGAGATAAACAGCAGTGTGTGTAAACAAGTACAGCTTGCCAACAAAGGTGGTGTCGCCAAGGAGGTCACGTGACCAAAAAAAACCGTGTCTGTGGGAACTATGTATAGTGCCAGTTCAAAACAAAAGGGCTTATTTTGGTGTAAAGACCCTACAATATCAGAGAGAAACCCTCAACATGAAGAAACACTTGGCAACGGTGGGAAGGAAGATCTCTCTTTTTAACAGGAAAAGGCCTCTGGCAGAACCAGGCTTAGGCAGGGGCAGCCATCTGCCACAACTGGGTGAGGGGGAAATAAAAGAAAAAAGGAGAGCATAGAGAGACTATGGGAGAGAGAAGAATTTAATGACACGAAGTGGCTGATAAATGCATGGGTGGTGAAAAGAGATGGGTGGGGAAAAAAATGTTCACTGCATCATAAGAAGTCCTCTTGCAGCCTAAACCTATCACATCGTAAGTAAGAGATCTTTGAGGGTCTCCTTTTCCAGCCCTAACTATAAACTTTAACAAAAAGGAACGTTTCAAGCCTAATCTTAAATGTAGAGAGGGTGTCTGTCTCCTAAATATAAACCAGATCTCTCTTTCTAGTCCCTGTCCAAGTCATCTTGCTGCACCATTTTGGATCAACTGAAGGCTTTTTAGGGAGCTTTTAGAACAGTCTGACAAGTTTCCCAATATAGACTTTCACTTTCTAGAATGCCAATCTTCACTCATCAGACTGCCATTGATTGACAGACCTGGACATTGCCAGCCACCTGTACAGATGTTGCTATGACGACCGTCTATATTTACACCTGAGGCTGCATCCAGGCAGGAGGTCTGGAGAAGACAGCTAACACAGTATCAGTAGCAGACAGCTGCAGCCATATTATCTGTCAAGGGTGAGTCACAGCAGCTGTCAGACCAACCCAGTCACCAGAACAAAACGCTTTCATTGTATGTTTCTGCAAACCACAGATATTTATAATCTTGATGTTTCAGAGCTAAAAATACTTTCCATACGTGTACACTGGCGTTGGCGTTTTAATCACGCATGGAAATTTTGCCTTTTTTAAGGGCTCGAAATGGGTATGCCTGTAGTGTAGCGGTTTCCACATTCACCTTACAAGCAGAAAGTCCCTGGTTCAATTTCAGGTGGGGTACAAAAGCCCTCTCACCATGGAGGGTTGTGTCAGGAAGGGCATCCAGGGTAAAACCCTTGCTAAATTACCAGTGTGGATCAATCTGCTGTGGCAAGCCTTTGGATGAATTACAAGGGAGCAGCTGAAGAAAATGGATGTAGGCATTGCTTGTAAAATAAGCAGCAAGTCTGCTTCGACTTGACTTGAAAAACTCAAGTGTGGTGGTGATCAGTTTCATTTTTACACGTGTTTCCCTGCTGTGACATGTCAAAATGCATTTTATAAAATATGAACACAACTGATAGTCAGGGATGCTGTGATGAGGTAAGTTAGCATTTGGGATGCTATAAACTTACAATCTAAACTGTGCCCGAGTCCTATGAAGGTGATGTTAAGCGGGGCTGTGGGATGAATGCTCCTTCCTAAAATCGAGTGATGAAAAAAACCTGGTGGAAGATGTAGAAGTTAAGACTGAGAATCTGCACAGTCCTAGTGTTCCGTCCCACCTAGTAGTGTGATGATGGACTTTATAGGAGTTTTAAATCAGGTTTGTGGGGGTGCCAGAGCCTATTCTAGCTCTTCCATATGTTCTGGATTCAGTACATGTAAAGTGAAGTATTTCAAGCTTTTTTTTAAATTTTAATTATGATGATTATGGCTTATAGCTCATGAAAATCAGAAATCCAGTATCTCAGCTCTTTAGAAGACCATTCAGAAAAGGATTTACAATGCAAAAATGTCCAGATTTAGAAAAATATGCTCATTTATACACCCAGTACTTTGTTGGTTGGTTGGTTGTGTATAAACCTGGGGATTGGAAGAAGCCTGTTCCATTTGCCATCCACAATCAAATGGCCTTGGGGGGATAACAAATGGTACAATACAAAGTACATATTGTATTCATTGAATCATCTTGTACATGTACTACTCATGGAATTGTATGCACTTCATTTAACAGACTGCTTTGCCATGCTTCTAAACCTATGTTTCACCCACTCATGTCTGCTCTTGTTGTTAAGGTCCCTTCCTCAAGAGTAACACAGCTTTTAAGAATGGACTGATCTACATGAGTTGAGGGTTCAAGGCACAGTAACAGTACTGTGCTGGGAGCACATTGACAACATGGATGGAGCTACGGACTGGTGTTTGGTGTTGTCGGTCTTTCTGCCAGCCATGGCAAAGATCGGAGTTATAACAAACAAAGAGCTGAAGTGAAACAGTTGTTTAAAGTGATGTAAAGTATATACATTGCAGCCTCTCTGTGCTTTCCGTGCTGATTTGTTTAATCTTTGATGATTTTTGGGCTTCTCCCTCTGATTTGGAACTCCGCTATTGTTCCCTGCCTGTCCCAGACTACTTTTCAACCAATCGGCGTTTCCACCTACACATTGCGTCATCCGCGTCAAGCTACGGATAGTTGTTTTCTTGGTGTCTGCGTTGGTTGCATTCCCCTCCACGTTGGCTCTGTGTAGCCAGTGCAGACAGACACGTGCACAGTACCATAAATCTTATGTCAGCTGATACACTTTGGTATCTAACTGGCAAAACTTAATGGCGGCATGGTGGTTCGCAAAGTGGTTAGCACTGCTGCCTCACAGCAAGCAGGTTTCTAACTTGAATCCCGGCTGGGGCCTTTCTGTGTGAAGTTTGCAAGTTCTCCCTGTGCCTGCGTGGGGTTCCTCCCACAGTCCAAAGACATGCATGTTCGGTCAGCTGGTGATTCTAAATTAGCTGTGGATGTGAGCTAGATAAAGTCCTTGAAGTGAGTAGAATCAAGGATTGTGTAAATGGTTAAAAATGTGATTGTAGTTAAAGCACTTTGAGTGGTCAGTAAGACTTGAAAAGCGCTGTATAAATGAAAGTACAGTACATAACACGGCATTTATTTGGTTACAATTGCTGTATGTCTAGTGACAAATCCTGTAAAGCTACAGAATCGCTAACACTCTGCTGACTCAGTAACTGCAGCAATAACATCAACACAAAGACTGTGCAGTAGGTGCTTCATGCCTGAGCAGCTGTACAGTATGCAAGCCTTACATCACTAAGCAGAATGCCAAGCGTGAGATGAAGTGGTGTAAAGCACACCACCACTGCACTCTGGAGCAGTGGAAGCATGTTCTGGTGAGTAACCAATTGCTTTGGACAACTTTAACAACATGGCTCCACAAGCCATCTTTAGGAAAAATTTATCTGAGGATAACTCTTTCATTTTAATTTGACCTCTTCCTATCCATTAACATGGAGGAGGCAGGATTAGGACCTATGCTACTGAGCTGGTGTTTTTGCCAGAGGTTTTAGGAAGGCCCTTTTCTGTTCTAGCATGACTATGCCCCAGTGCATAAAGCAAGCTCCATAAAGGCATAGTTGGATGAGTTTGTA
Organism: Etroplus canarensis; assembly: GCA_015106775.1. Classification (NCBI taxonomy): domain Eukaryota; kingdom Metazoa; phylum Chordata; class Actinopteri; order Cichliformes; family Cichlidae; genus Etroplus; species Etroplus canarensis. The sequence continues at coordinate 5,039 of VUQH01035995.1, read as the reverse complement.
TGTGGAAGAACTTGACTGGCTTGCACAGAGCCCTGACCTCAGCCCCATCAACCACCTTTGGAATGGGATTGCAAGCCAGGCCCTCTCACACAGCATCAGTGTCTGACTTCACAAATGCTCTTTTCAATGAATGGGCAAAACTTCCCATAGACACACTCCGAAATCTTGTAGAAAGCCTTCCCGGATGAGTAGAAGCTCTTATAGCTGCAAAGGGGGCACCAGCTCCATATTAATGCCTATGGATTTTGAATGGAATTCCATAAAAGCTTCTATAGCTGTAATGTGTAGGTGACCCAATACTTTTTCTTCTTATAAAGTAGTTACATTTTGTTTGTTTACACTCTTTGGGGTTGATATAAGATTATGCTTTTACTGTAGAAAGATACTCTGGATAAAGCCCTAATCACATGGGCCTAGAGACCTGTCAGCAGCCCCGTGGCAACCCAAATTTCAAGTTTTCATTCATGAGGAGGTTGGCGTCGCGGAATACACAGATTTCAATTGTTTCCCAGGTGGTTGCTGACTGGTCTCTAGACTTATATAACTGGGGCTAAAAGAGCTCTGTATGTACCACCTATTCTACAGCCACATGCTAGCTGTTCAGTTTGTAGAAACAGCTCTAAATGTTTGTAGCATTTTCAAAAATGTTTTGTTATTTGACCGAGCGAATTAAGTTCCTGTTTCACTCTGGCTCTGTATGAATATAAAATATTGCTTGGGGCAGGGGTATTATAGCTTTTTCTTAGAATTGTGGACTGACCTAAAGATTATATAAACCTCATAAATCCAACTAACATTCCAAAGTGTATTGAAAACACTGCTGCCAACAACAACAAACAACCTTATTGTGCTCTCTTAATCAGATGGGCTAGCAAGGCACTCTTTGGGGTCTCATTATTAGTGTCAAACCTACAGAAAAAGTTTGTATGACTTTAACTAGTTATAAAAAATAGTGAAACTTTGAACATAAATTATTACACATATATTATTTCTTTCTCAGCATTATTTATTAATAACAAAAAATTTCCAGTTTGGAATTCAAACTGACAACCTTCCACTGACACATCTTAACAACTAAATAATGCAGGACTTTCAAAACTTTTGAACATGCAGTGTTTATGCTGATGTGGGACAAGTTCCCATATGCTCCTCTGGGAAATCATCCAGAGTTAACTGCTGAAAAAAACGGCCACAGGGGAGTTTTGTATAATCCAGGCTGATAAGAATCTTGTTTGCATGCAGTGCATGTCTGGAAAGTGCAGCTCATTCCAGCCTGTGACTCATTTTCCAACACAGTCCCCAGGCTGTGTCTGAATCTAACTTTAGAAGCATTGTGACTGACAAATGCTGATAACTTACTTTTGCATGACTCTAAGACTTCTTGATCCCTTGAGTGTATGTCCAGATCCCAGTTTAGCTGCTGAGTTGCGGAGCTGATGATGTGTGCAGCGTTTTTCAGCAAATCTGACAGCCTTTATCCACAGTAGCTTCTCATTGAGGCTGTTTGATGTCAGCATGACCCCCCCTGCTGATCATGACAATTAAATTGCTGATATTTGCCAAGTTTAGAGAGCTAAAATGACACTAGAACTGTTGGTTCCTCTTCTACAAGTAAAAGAAATCATTTGAAAACAGATGAAGCAGATACTGTAAACATATGAGAAATCCTCGGAACAAAGTTTTAATCAACAGATTGTAATGTGGCTCACTTTATGTGTTTAATTAAAGAGGGACTGTTTTGTATTTTTTCAGTAATTATAAATAAAGTAGCAGAAATTGGAGAGTTTTTAAGTGTTTATCTCTGCAAATTTTGAGACATTCACATAGCACTTTCTATTTTAAATGCAAACATTAGTGATTTTGACAAAGCAATCCAAGTGACCTTTGACTCTGTTTATCGCTCCTGCTTTTCATTACCAAGTTTTTGAATGTTATCATGCTTGCTAACTCGCACCAAAAGATTAGATTACATGGAGTGTTGCTGGTATTGGCTTTAAACCAAAATATGACTTTATATATATCACCATGTTCCACACACAGTCCTGTGACAAGGAAATTTTATGCAACCATGTGAAAAGCTAAGCATTCCCTAATGATTCAACCACCTTTAACAGCAATGCACAGCTCTCTTGCGGTCCACTGCATTTCAGTCTGGTTGAAGTCTAGACTTTGGCTGGGCCATTGCAACACCTTTATTCTCCTCTTTTTTTTTGGTCATTTTGTTGTGCTTGGGATCATCGTCCTCTTGCATGACCCAGTTGCACGTCCATCTTTAGCTGTTGGACAGATAGCCTTGAGTATGACTCTAAAATACTTTGGTATACAGGGAAGTTTGTTGTCAACTCAGTGACTGAAGGGTACCCAGGTCCTGTTCCTGCATAACAAACCAGAATCATCAGCACGTGGTATGAGGTGGTGATGGTCAAATGATACCGAGACTCGTTTCACTCTTTCTGAAGTGGACTGATTCAAAGCACTGTGTCGCAGCTTGTATGGTAATGCCGCCGTCATGTGGCCGATGACTTTCGAAGCTTCGGATTTCATCCCTGCTTCACTTCACGCTTCATTGGTTCAAAATGATTTGAAGCGTTTTATTGGCTCAGAGCATTTCAGTGCATTTCATTTGGTCAGAGAATTTCCTTGGTTTTGGCGCTAAACAAGGTATATGAGATGCATCATTATTGTTCGGCAATGTTGGTTGTGAGGAGAGAGCGATTTGGAGTTTTTAAATAAAGCTTTCTAAATGAACCTAAACCTACATTTTACCCTTCATACCCTTCTGGCATTTGTTTAATCTTTGGTTTAACATTTTTTAGTGTGTGTTAGTGTGTCTAGGAATTAGTTGGTTTTTTTAAACAAATGTCTTACTCCTTTCAATGAAGTGTCTTCTAACAACAATCATAATTCATTTGAATGTGTAATGATGATTTAATCATTAATTAGTATACATGAACAGAAACATCAACAGATTAAAATTACCAGCCGGTCTTTTCTAAACCTTTATTGCTGACAGGGGATTGAAACGCTGTCAGTGCTTCAGTCGTGCTCTTGAGAAGTTGCTTTGGCTTCAGTTGGCCACCAGATGTCCCTGTTCTTATTTAGACTGGGGCCTCGAAAGTTTTCAGTCTTTTTCGGCTCAATTTCAGCATGATTAGAAGGTGCTGATGTGCTGAGTTTTGTTTTTGCCAAATGTAGCACTATGCATTATGGTCAGACATCTCCACTTTGGTCTCACCCATCCAGAGGCCAATGTTCCAGAAATCTTGCAGCTTTTTCAGATGCAACTGAGTGATGCTGCCATGTTCTTCTTAGAGAGAAGAGGCTTTCTCCTGGCAACCTTCCAAACAAGCCATATTTTCCCAGTCTTTTTAATTACACTAGCATGAACCTTTATATTTTACATGCTAATGGAGGCCTGTAGAGTCTGAGATGTAGCTCCTGCTTGCTTTTGGGGTTTTTTTGCAATTTCTTTGAGCATTGTTTGATCTCACCTTGGGGTGAATTTTCTGGGACATGCACGTCTGAGAAGATTGTGGCATTGTGTTAACACACACCTGGATATTCCAGGCCAGCAAACAATTTCTTTTTATCAAGTGTGTTTGATGAGCAGCACCTGGCTTCTACTTACCCTCTTGATCCCTATGGAAGCAGTTAGTACTCTCTTTTTCACCACTGTAAATATCTGTCAGTAGCTACAGTAAGGACATCAAATTGAAAACCACAAATGTGTGCATCATTGGAGGATTAGAGTAAAAGTTGGATCACCAAAGTCAAAAGACTTCATCAGGAATAGTGTTAAAATGTTATGGCAGTTTATTAACAAACAATTGACCAAATAACCCAAAATGCCAGCCTCATGGCTTCTAAAGATTTAATATGAGATTTCTAGTGCCAGTGTATATTTATCCTCTATTTCCCACTCATACCTCTATAATTCAGTAGCTTTTGATTTATTTCGTCAATCCATTTTCTGCTGTTTATCCAGGTCAGGGACATGGGGACAGCAGTCTAAGCAGATGCCCAAACCTCCCTCTCCATGGTCGCCTCCTCCAGCTTTTCTGGGGGGGGGGACTGAGGTTTTTTCAGGACAGCCAAGAGGCATAATCCCTCCAGCGTGTCCTGGGTCTGCCCCAAAGCCTCTTCCCAGTTGGATATGCCTGAATCCCCTCACACCCAGGAGGCATCCTAGTCGGATGCTTCAACCACCTCAGTTGGCTCCTTCCGTTGTGGAGGCGTAGCTGCTCTGCTCTGAGCCCCTGCCAAATGACTAATTTCCTCACCAATTTCTAAGGGCCCAGACATCCTCTGAGTAATTTCCACTGCCTATGTCCATGACCTCTTTCTTTCAGTCATTACCCAGAACTCGTGGCTGTAGATAAGGGTAGGAATGTTGATTGATTGGTAAATCGACAGCTTTGCATACTGCAGACATTGTTCCAATCAATCTGTAAATTTCCTACTTCCACCTTCCCTCACTTGCTAGCAAAACATCAAAATATTTGAACTCCTCCCATTTGGCAGCAACTTATTCCCTGTCCAGACTGAGCATGTCACTCTTTTATGACTGCGAACCATGTAGACTGGTTGGGCAAACTCCCACGCACCCTGGAATAGCTGGTCCAGGGTTCCAGGACCAGGAAAAACAAACACTTTGCTCCTCTTGAATCAGATCTGACTAAAAGACACTCCTCTCACCATTATACACACACCTACATACACACATACGCACACACACACACACACACACCACACACACACACAAACAACATGCATACACACAACATAGGTCGGGGGCTGGTGGGGGGAGAGGTTGGGTCTCCATACACCCCGGTTTCTGGCACCCCTTTGGGGGCGGGGGGGTTGGGCTAGGATTGGGGACCGGGATGGCTGCATCCCTGGGTCATGGCGGGGCTTGGAGTGCATCCTCTCTCCTGCACATCGGGGGTGGCCCAACGTGTGTCCGTGTGTGTGTGTCTGCCTGCGTGTGTGCATGTGTGTATACATATTTTCTCTTTTTTTTTTTTTTAATTTTTCCCCCC
>VUQH01035993.1:0-33923 GCA_015106775.1 Etroplus canarensis | reverse complement strand
TTTTTTTTTTTTTTTTTTTTTTTTTTTTCTTTTTTTCCCATTTGGACATACTGTATTAACACAGTAGACCCAAAATCACAAAAAAAACAAAATCTGAGTAGGCAAAAGTTGGATTTTTTTACTATAAAAATCACAAATATGTTCAATGAACCATTTTTATAACATTTTACATTTAAAGTGTAAATTTCAAAAAAGTACACATTAAGTTAGCAAAAAACAAAGCTATAGCGCATTTTTACATTAAAATGAGGCGTTTTTTGTAAAACTGTTTACAAAACAATCAGATGTCACAATAAGATGCCAAAAATTATTTGACATTCCAAAAAACAGTTTCTGTCCACCACAACACACAGGGGGACACCACAATGTCACAAATCACTTTGATCTCAAAAGTCACTGTATCTCTCTGTCTCTCTTTGTCTCTCTCTCTTTTTTTTGCTGTCCGAAAACATTCCCCTCTTCCTTAGCAACCAAATGCATGTTTTGATTGGCTGATTCGATATATTTTTCCACCAATAGGATAAAGGGTGTGCTTTTTTCCTCAGTTCTTTCATGCAGCTGCACACACACAGCTGTCAGGTGCTCCTCAGAAAAAACACGCTGCACATTATGTATGATATCTCTGGTTTGACTTGGGCTATAAACATGATTTAAAAACTGGCATGTAGTTTGAAGTGTGTACTTTGAAGCACATTGAAACAGAGACTCAGAGTCTGCGTCTTGCAGCTACGTCGTGATTTTGACACACAAGCGCACATGGAGCGCTGTGAAAAAAAACATGGTGCACATTATTTATTATAACTGGTTTGGCTTGAGCGATCAGGATGATTTAAAAACTGGTATGTAGTTTGAAGTATGTACTTTCGATACAAATTGAAATGGAGACACAGCTGGGCTGCGTCTTGCAGCTAGTCATGTGATATGCAGTCATGTGATTTGGACACGCTGGCGCATCTGTAGACCCCAGAGGGTTTTAACATCATCTTTTAGAGCACAATGTAAGACTTTACAGTCCCACACCCAAAGAGGTGCTGCTGGTCTTCCTGAAAAAATCCACAGACCACAGGGTCCACTTCTCCAACTCCATGCCTTAAAACAGAAACACTCATTTGACCAACAACTTTAATGTTCTCCTCTAAAACCTGAAAGCTTCTGACTGCTCAGATTTAAGATTTTAGTTTAGTGTATATATACCCATTTTATTTATTTGAAATGTAGTTGTATGATGTTCTACAGTACATGTGTCATGTTCAATTTCTGGAAAATGATATTCAAGAAATATCAAAACATATTGATATTGACTGATATAAATAAAATACTATTATCATATGAATTTTTCCCGATCATCCAGCTCTACTTGAAGGTGTAGTTCAGTGTTGATACCACTAAGCTCTAAATTATTAATCGATAATTTATAGTGTTGTTTTTGTTGGATAATATGTAAAATCAGAGTAACAGACAGTTGTTCTCATTCAAATTTGTGATCGGTTTTCTTTAAATTTACTTTTTACTCCCACTGACATTAAAGGTAAAACTAACAGACCCAGACTTATGTGCATTCTGACACAGATTTTTAACAATGTAAGATGAAACAACTCTTGAATATCAAAACAGAATGCAGAGTGACATCTAGTGCATGTCTGGGCTTGTTAGATGTGTTTAAGATTACTTGGATATTACAGTTAATACTTTCCCTGTAAAACCACTTGGGTCATTATAAACTTGCTCTGAGAGCAACATTTAAAAGTATGCATTTAAAGTAGAAAGTGTGCCTTTTGACTTTTACTGATAAAGAAGTCAAAATATTATTGACTACTAATAGGATATATTTTCAGTTTAATTTTGCATATGCTTTAGTTAATTTACCATTTTCTCTTATTTTGTACATTGCAATCAAACAAAAAGAAAAATGTATTTGAAAATGTTACTGATTGTAATGTGTGAAAAAGTTATGTGGACACAACATAATTTATTAAAGCCCTCTTCTTTTCAGTCCACATTAAACAGCACAGTGCTGAACTCGAGCCAGCTTGGAGATTCACCCTTCTACCCTGGGAAAACCACGTATGGTGGGGCAGCTGCAGTCAGGAGCTCACGCAATCGTCCTGGAACACCGTACCAGGTGAGCAGTTGAGGGTCTCATAAATTGAAGAAATAGACTTTTTTAAATTAAAAAAAAAAATTGTATTATTTATTCAGTCTGTTGCTTATGTTCACTGATGTGCTTGGATTCGTGTAAGCTAGTTTTGGCTAAAACACTTGTGTTGACCTATTGTATTTTTGTGTTATTAGTCTTATAGAAAAGCTGTGAGACCAGTATGTATCCTGAGAAACACACAATCCCCATATGAGTTGAATGTCATACTAAAGACTGTAATTTTCCTCTGAACCCAAATTTCTGTTTGGCCAGACAGGCTTTTTTAGATAAAACTATTTTTCTTCTAGCTAATGTTAGCATAACTGCTGATGTGAACAAAGTGACTGAAACCCCATGTAGCACCTAACTGACCAACCTCACTAGCAAAATTAAACAGAAGCCACAACAGTTTTGCTTTTATGGAGTTTGTGTTGGGAGTCTGTGTTGTGCTGGGAGCCAGTTATTTGTTGACGTAAGCGATTAGTGGACTCCATTCATAAACTACCGTTAGCTTGTATTGCTCACAGTTGAAACTGGGAACAGAAGAGCGGCACCTGAGGCATGGTAATTGATTTGTGCTAAAAAAAAATTCATTGTCAATCCTTCACATAGGGCTGTGTAATTATGGCCAAAATGATTATCAGAATTATTTTGATCAGTATTGAGATCATTTTCGCAGTGTCATATTTACTGTCACGTAAATGACACTGCTTTCACATCCATGTTGTGACATTATTGTTAATGTACAACTCCTTGCATCATAACAAAACTGATCCTCCTCATTCACCTAAATTCAGTGCATTTTTAATAAGAGAAATATAAATTAAAACTTGCACCAAAACTTAACGCAAATTAAATCAACTGGGCATTGTTTTTATATTGTGCTACATTCCTGTTGGTAAAAGCATCTTTGCAGATATATAAGGTGTTCCTTTGTTCCACACTGTGTTTATTAGACTTGCATCTTTCACCATGGGATGCTATTGCAGTAGTTTCAGTGTCTTTTTGAGCTGGGTGGATACGCTATTAGGCTGTACAGGCTCAGTTTTATGGACGTCTGAGTTGATGTTTGATGGTTCCGCTTAGCAGCCATTGCATTGTTTTTCCTTTTCCTTTATGCATTTATCATACTGTAGTTTCTGGTGTATTTTCAGGTGATTGAATAAGTTAGTTGGGTTTCTTTGCATTGCTGATACAACTCTGCGGCACTCTATGCATAGGATTTGTGCTTGGTTGACATCGCCTACCCTAAATCCAAAATATTTCCAAACACCAGACGATGCGCCACTTCAAGACGGCTTTGCACTTTATATAATATTGCACACGCACAGTGTCAGATTAGTTCGACAAATGTGGCTGACATTAGCAGTACTAGAAGTAGTAGCCCTCCTTTCTTGCACATTAGTGTGGTTACACACAGCTTTGGTCATGTGGTTATATGCCAGTTTATTTTGACTCAGCCGACATGCAACCACTCATTTTCTAAAGTACTGCAGAACTGGTTAGCACAGTCATCTGATTATGTGGTCAAGATTAAAATTTGATTTACTCTGCAGCCCATCCTTCACGTGAAAAACAGTCCACAGACTGTTAGAAGTAACTGCAAGAGAGGTTAAAGAAGGTCCAATTTTCTCAGAAAATTGCTGCACAGGGGATATTTAGGTTTTTGTAGGTAAGAAATTTGTTTCTGACACTGACATTAGTTAATTTGATTTTTAGGCCCCATTGAGGAGACAGATCAAGGCCAAGCCTGCTGGTGCTCAGCCCTGTGGAGTGACCAGCGCCACAGCCAGACGCATCCTGCAGTCCTTGGAACGCATGTCGAGCCCACTAGCTGTAAGTACATACACGAATACACACCAGACCCAGACCGCCCTGTCATCTGACTTGGGTGTGTTGGCAGTAAACCTGCAAATATGAACTGTGTCATCTTGTCCTAGCAGGTGTTCTCTCTGAAAAGATGTTTCTTTAAAACTGCTGCGTCTTTGTGTTCATTTACAGGATGCCAAGCGAATCCCTGCAGCAGCCTCATCTCCCCTGTCACCAGTAAGAGATTTTAGTCTTCAACATAAATTATAAGCATTATTTTTTTGTGACACTATGTACAATACAATGCATGATGTGAGGACAAACACCCAAAATTATGAGAAAAGCTGCTTCATATTTTCTTAATATAAATGAATGACAGCCATTTTTAAAATGTTCAATTTCTAGCTGATACTACATCCACTGAAAAAGGTTCTCACATAAGCTTTCTTTTGCAGGCAGTGGATGGCACAAATCCAGATGCTTTACATCTTCAGTTGAAAAAGAAACGGGTAAGTACATATTACTGAATTTCTTCCTGTCTAATCCATCAAAAAATGTATTTGCTCATAGCGGTACACTCTTAGCCTTTTTTCTCTGATTTTATACCAGTATTGCACAACCCATGTTTTCTAGAGTGCATAAACAACATCTAAATGTCTCTTGTGTCTGCTGTCCGGTGTGCTTAGTGATATGAACAGGAGACCATTGTACAAATGCAGCAGCACTTGTTGCAGTTTATCTTCTTGTCATTTCATGTTGCACTAGCTGCTGGCCTCCTTCATGCTCATTAACAGGACACTCCTCAGCTGTTCGTCACTCTGTGTGTATACACACTTGTGAGCAAAACTCTGCCAGACTACAGTGTATTTGGCTCATGAAAGTGTGTTGAAATGCCATCTAAGTGCTGTGCATTTTTAAATTGTGCCAGCTCTGGACTGGACTTGTCTTCAGTAATAACTGTCAGGCACTGCCAGCTGTGACAGCTGCACTGCAAAACAGTGGTGTATTCACCCTTGCAGGTCAGAACAAGAAAACCCACCATCAAACCAGGGCTTTCATGAGTAATTTCTGTTTTAACTAAACTATTGCTTTTTGTCTCTTAATCCAGTAGTTTTTTAAATTTTACTTTCACATAAATAATCCTGATCCACATCACATATTTTACAGTTGAAACATAATTTTGCTTCTTCTGGCAGAAATAGCGTAATGAATACACACTCTGCAAATGACTCAAATCTAGTTGGTCTTTTCTTTATGGCACCAACCAACAGATTACTATATATTGCTAACGTACTCGACTTGTCTGTTTCTAAGTCTGAGGACTTTTTAAGTTGTTAATTTGGGAATAAGAACTTGTGCAAATCTCCTGAGATGTTGATCTTCACAGATCAGTTTCATATATGAGAGGAATAAACTAATATAAAACCTAAATTCACTGTTATGACTGTTTAAATTGCATTAGCACACCAGTTGAGGTTTGTGGCAAATAAGACACACTGAGAATGAAGCACTGCTCTCTCAGTTAATTGTATATGTTTTGTTTAAATCACCATTTTCTTAAATTCAGATGGACTCCTCCCTCCCACCAGTGCAGAAACTTGTGGTTCCTGCTACAGCGGCTTTGTCAGGAAACCGCTCAGTGTCCTTCAGGCCTACTTTGACCCCTGGAGGTGTGAGCCGAACTATAGACAGGACTGTGAGAGAGACGGTTAGTAGCACAGTATTGCTTAACACAGTGGTTCTTCTGTATTACAGGCAATCAAATGATGTTGGTTATATTCTACATAATGACTTTGTTTCATCTCATAGCCCACAAGACAATCACCACAGCTACCTGAAGCAATCCCAGGTCCATCTCAAAGGTAAAACACAGTGGCTCTGATTGATCAGGCTCAAGTCTAAATCATGAAAGATAATGATAATGCTGTTCTTTTAACTTTTTAAAATTTTCTTTTCTGTTGTCTTCTAGCACAAAGGGCTCTAGTGGCCCAGCCTATCCACTGTCCAGCACACCTGCAGCCAGCAGTGTGAACTCTGGAGGAGGAAAGATGAAGAGAGAGAGAACTAGTGCTCGGCCCTCCTCCAAACATTTGGAAGATGATGATGTGAGACCTTCATTTATCTGAACACAACCTTTTTGTGAGTTATGATTGTTATTATAATACTAGAAAATATTGTATAATATGTGATGTGGTTTTTTCTGACTACAGGTGGCTGAAGTACCAGAGCTCCCAGCCATATCACTTCCCATCAGCACGTCAGCATTGCCCACCTTCAGCTTCTCCTCTCCACTGCCACCTCCGAACACTTCCACTTCCATTAGCTCCTCTCCCAAGCTCATGGCTGTTACTCCTAGCAAGGAAACAGTCACTAATAAGGTATGTCTTATAATCATCTAATTCTTCTGCTGTGAAACTACAAGTCACATCACAATTTGGTTTTTTTCCCTCATTTTTTCCAGGATCCACCAAAGGCCTCAACGCCACCCTGTGTACCTTTCACATTTTCATCCCCTATTGTCAAAGCCACTGCTGCTAGTCCACCTTCGTTTTCCCCTTCTGTAAGTAATTTTTCTTTTTTTAATCACAGCTACTTCTTAAATTGCAATTACATTGCTAAATATCTGCTTTGTTTTTTGTAGGCTGGTTTTACTTTTAGTGCACCTGTAGCAAAACTGGGTCCTTCTATGTCAAATGGAAAGCTGGCTGCACCCATAGCAGCAGCAGGTATGTGTTTTCTTTTAGTTGGAATGTTTTGTAGGACTTGTATGTGTTTTGTCTTAGTGCTTGGGTGTGACTGATGTTTAGTGGCATAAATGAGTAGTGCCATGGGACAGTTCAGCACTTGATGTCACCCTATTAACAATGATTGTGATGCAAGTTCATTGACGCAAGAACATGTACTTGCGTCCTGGCTTCCTGATAGTTTGTGTTCACTGAAAAAATTGGAAAAATGACTTTTGATCTTTTTCATGTTTTACAGTGAAGCCAGCCTCAAGTAAAAGCACAGAAGATTTTGAAGGACCTTTCAAACCAGCCAAGGTCCTGAAGCAGGGCAGTGTCCTGGATCTTCTCAAAGCACCTGGTCAGAGTCATTGCATTTTACATCATCAGAAATTTTTAGTTTTAGCCTGGGGTGACTGTGGCTCAGGAGATAGAGCGGGTCGTCTTTCAGTACGAAAGTTGGCAGTTCGAACCCTGACTTCTCCAGTCTACATGCCGAAGTGTCCTTGGGCAAGATACTTAACTCCAAATTGCTCCCGATGCATCCATCGGAGTGTGAATGTGTGCGTGATAGTTAAATGCACTTAAAGGCATAGAATAAAGTGCTGCATGAATGGGTGAATGAGGCTTGTAGTAAAAAGCGCTTTGAGTGCTCAGAGTAGAAAAGTGCTGTATAATTACTAGTCCATTTACCATTTTATGTTTTCTTTTTTTTTCAGGCTTTGCCTCCCCTGTCGCTCAGGTATCCCCTGCCCGCGATGGTACTCCGCAGCAGATATCCACGCAAGTTACCACCCCCTTCTCCACTTCTACAACCTCCTCACCATCTTCTTCAACAGGGTTTGGTGGCTTGTTCAAGGCCTCGACGGACTGGACCTGTGATACCTGCTTGGTTCAGAACAAGCAATCGGATACAAAGTGTGTTTGCTGTATGACCCCACAGCCCAACTCCTCATCCAAATCCTTGAACAGTAAACAATCACCCTCCACTTCTGTTGGACTGGAGAGCAGCAGCAGCACTAACACCACTTCCACTACTACAACCACAACAGGTTTTGGCACAATGTTTTCCAAACCTGCAGGGACCTGGGACTGTGATACGTGTCTTGTCATAAACAAACCTGATGCAGTAAAGTGTGTGGCCTGTGAAACGGCCAAACCGGGCACAGGCCTTAAGCCCTCACTGACTCTTCCTTCTGCCTTTTCACCTGTTAAGACTGTATCTGCCCCTGCAGCCCCTGTTTCTACTGCATTCAGTGGGTTTGGTGACAAATTTAAAAAGCCTGAAGGTGCATGGGAATGTGATACATGTTTGGTACAGAACAAAGCAGAGGACACAAAGTGTGCAGCCTGCACTAGTGCTAAACCAGGTAATCTCAATAATGAAGTCTTTGCTTTTCTGTTGCTGAATTTTTGCATCAGGTTGTAGCATTTCTCCTTTTCAGTTCATCTCTTTAATTCCATAAACTGTGGCTAATACATTATAAGTTTTTTCCATCCTTTCTGCAGGAGCTTCAGCAGAAGCTTCAGCAGGAGCCTCTTCGTCAGCCAGCAGTGCCCCTGTGTTTGGATTTGGAGACAAGTTCAAGAAACCGGAGGGAGCCTGGGATTGTGATGTCTGTCTTGTACAGAATAAGGCTGCTGATCTGCAGTGTGTCGCCTGTCAAACAGCCAAACCTGGAGCTAACGTGGAACCCAAGGGTAACAAAAGCAGACTACTTGTAGGATTTTTCAATAGCATGTAAATACTAAGCAAGTGTGAAAGGTACGAAAGGATTTTTAATTGCACCACTTAATCGTTTGTTTAATTTTGTTGTCTTTTCTGTCTCTTCAGCCTTTGGTTCTTCTTTTGGTTCCTTGTCTGGTGGAAATTCAGCATCTTCTGCCTCTAGTACTGGAGGTTTTAAGTTTGGCACATCTGACAGTACTTCAGGATCTGGAGCAGGAGGGTTCAAGTTTGGAGGCTCACTTGCAGAATCCTCTTCTTCTTCATCAGGTGGATTCAAATTTGGAGTCCCATTTGGAAACTCCTCATCAGAAACCACCTCTAAAGACACTACTGCCACATCAGGGTTTAAATTTGGCAGCTCATCTGAGGGTTTTAAATTTGGGGCTGCTTCTAGTGATGACAAAAAGTCAGACCAGCCTACTGCAGGTTCTGGGTTTAAGTTTGGTGGAGGGATAGTGTTTGGAACAGGATCATCTAGCACAGAAAGTAACACTTCTAAGGGTGGCTTCCCAATTGGACTGTCAAAACCTGAAGAGAAAACATCAGTCACCACCACAACCACCTCCTCCTCCTCTATTACATTCACTCCTCCTCCTTCCTCTCAAGAAAACAGTGACAGTAAAGCATCATCAAGTGAAACGGCATCAGCAAACACCAATTCGACCACCACCGCAACAGCCACAGCTGGGTCTGTATTTGGGAGATTGGGGGAGCCAAGTGTGGTGACCAACACATCACAAACTGGCCCTACTTTTGGATCCTTACACACGGCTAAAGAGCCCACCGCTCCCACATTTACCTTTGGTAAGCCCGAGGAAAAGAAGGAAGCGGCTTCCTCCTCGGCTTCGTCTGCCTTTCTCTTTGGTGCTGCTAGTAAGGACACAGATTCTGCACCAGCCACTTCTGGAGGCTTTTCCTTCAGCAAGCCCAGTGCTCCAACAGAACAACCTCCACCGACTTTCGCTTTTGGAAAGCCGGCAGACAAGAATGATACATCTACTTCAGAGGCTCCAAAGCCCTCCTTCACTTTTGGACAAAGTGCTACAGGTATTTAATTTTCTGTTACTCAGAGTTTGCACTAGAGACCAAATTCATCCATTCATTTTGTGCCTCACACGGTAGGGTCTTTGGGGTTCAGTATCTTGTCCAGGACTTGCCACATTTAGCTGGATTTGGTATAAAGGTTGAGTAGCTTGTTAAATCAACATTTTTATCTTTTTCTTATCAAGACTTGAACTGTTCAGCTTTTCACCCTGGATATTGCTCTACTGGGCTGCAGCTTCTCTAGTTTTTAAACCTTCTCTTTGCGCAACGAATTGCTAGAACCTCAGAACATGCTAGAAAGCTAAAGGCAATGCTTTGTATTGCATTGCAGTGATGTGTGTGTTCACAAGTGAAAAGCATATGCTATGTTTAAATTAAGAAACTAATTTAACTTATTTACTTTAATTTCAGCAAAACTGCTTTTCTAGTGTTTTATTATTCACTGTAAGCTTCATATGTTCTCCTGAACAGAATCTTCTGCTGCTGCTCCGAAACCAGCATTTTCATTCATGGCAAGTAATCCCACCAATGCCACCAACTCTGCCACCTCATCGTCCTCCACCCCGACTTCCAGTCTGTTTGGCACTGCCAGCAGCAGCAACTCCACACCAACTCCAGCTCCTTCTGCTGCTCCAAACACTTTCATGTTTGGTCAGCCTGCTGCAGCCTCTAGTGATGCTCCTCCAGCTAAAACCTTCGTCTTTGGCCAGAGTCAGGACAGCCAGCCACCTGCCCCATCAAGTGCTCCTCTGAACTCGACTCCTGCTCCAGCTCCAGCTCAGCCTTTCATCTTTGGTGCTCCTACTAATGCTGCCCCCCCTTCTGCTGCTGCTCCCACCTTCAGTTTTGGTGCAGCAGCTCCCTCTGCTGCCTCAACATCAGGTCTGTAAATATGGAATATTCACATTATATATTATATGTCCTGATTAAGGTTTCAAATCTTTAAATGTAATATTATTTTCCATTCTCTTTTATTAACAGGTCCATCTGCAGCTCCCTCCCCATTTGTGTTCAGTTCAGCCCCCTCTGGTGGGTTTGGAGCCAGCCAGACTCCTGCATTTGGATCATCCTTTGGCTCTCCTTTCTCAGCCACACCTTCCCAGACTCCGGCTTTTGGGGCCAAACCCAACGCTGCCCCTGTCTTTGGACAACAGACCAACTCCACGCCTGTATTTGGGGCAGCTGCTAATTCTGCACCAGGTGAATGATTTTCTAGCTTCAGAGTCGTGTTCTGCCTTACCCTTTTAATGAGAATGGTGATAAATTGAGTCAAGTCATTAAAATTTAATGCATTTTTATCAGGTGGAGGCTTTCAGTTTGGAGGAGCCAGTGCATTTGGAACCACAAACAACACCTCAGGTGTGTTTACTTTTGGAGCAGGATCAGCAGCCTCTCCTGCTCCATCTGCCAATCCCTCCATCGCCCCCCAGTCAGGTGGCTCTGGAGGGGGATTCGTCTTTACACAGCCCCCAACATTCAACATTGGGTATGTTGCTCTTTCTCAATTTACAGACATGAAGTATTTTCTCAATGACTGCACATCAGAAAACTTTTAGCTAAAGTTAGTTTGTCTTTAAATACGCCAATTAAATAATTTGAAAGCAGTCCTATTCATGGTATATCTCCAACAAAAAAGTCAGGAGACGTTATGACAATGAAGTAATAATACTCCTGAACTCAAACACTTTGATTCAGTGTTGAGCAAGATTCAGTTGTCCTGCTTATTGACTGTTTGCAAGCCTCCTTGACTTCTCAGTGGATTATAATTCTCATTAGCCCAAGTCCACATGAAGACATAGAAATAAAACTAATCTGGATCTGATCCAGAAGTAAATCCTAATTATTTTAAAAACAGATTTCCTGTTCATTTACCAGCTTTTAATGCACTAAGATCATGAGTGCAATAATCATGGGGGAAAATCAGACCTCCTTGGCACATAAGCTTCTTTCTTGCAGTCACCTGGATCTGATTTGGGTAATCCCACCGAAGTGATGGCCCTAGTCTGGGAGATATTAATTGCGTTTTTGCACCTTAAGGGCATCGAATCTAGCTTATACGTGCTATAAGGAATTATTCTTTCATGGTTTCCTTTAAAATTTCAGATTTATTCAGTGTAGTTTTCTCTCTACAGAAATAAGAAAACATAATAAGCAGGACAGTGCCACAGTGGTTAGCACTGTTGCCTCATAGAATGAGGTTCCTGGGTTTAAACCTTGGTAGGACTTTTCTGTGTGGAGTTTCTCCAAGAGCTCTGGCTTCTCTCTGCCATTGAAAAACATGCTAGGTTAATTCTGCCTATTTCAGCCCAGGACACTGTATTTAGACATCAGTGTGTATTCTGAAGATATTGCAATTGGCTGTGCTGCGTTGGCTATAGGAATTACTTTTTACTTATTTTTTTAGGAGTTTTACTCCTGATAGCCTTTTTTGAAATCATTGAAATTCCCATACAGAGGTTTTTTAATACTACAGATATGGGATAAATAACATTTTTGAAACCAGCACTGCCAGTCCCACATGGTAAGAAAGCTGGCACTTTTTAAAAAGATGGTTTTAAAATATTTTCAGGTTATCTGTTTTTATTGTTGCAAGTGTAAGTAGAAATGTTCAAGGGCAACTGTCTGCAGTGTGAATGTTGGGATTGATTTATAGTTCAGTAGATTGTTTAGTAGTCATAATAGCAAACTGGTAGTTTAAGATTCATTTTGCCATTATTTTCATTCAACATTAAAATTACAGAATAATTTTACAAATATTCAGGTTCATGTGTATTGTTAGTTGTGATTTTGTTTTGTTGCTCTAATGGGGATTTATCTTCATTTTTGCAGGTCAGCGAAATCCTTTACTGCCTCTCCAGGTGGACAGCAACCAATCGCAGGGCGCAAGATCAAGACAGCAGTGCGGCGCAGAAAGTAGAGCCCTGTGGCCTGGACAAGAAAGTAGACAAGACTTTGACTTGACAGAATCCTCACTGAAGCCAGAATGAAGTCTTGGATGGTTTCAACTGGACAAACACTGAATTTGCTTGGCATTTGGAGAAGGGCCGAGGCTTGGTGCCACTCTGTGCTTGGGTTGGATGGGTGGGCGGGCAGGTTTTAGCTCGGGTCTAGGCTCAGCTGATTATTCACAGGTTTTCACATTAGACAGGAGCTGTTGATATGTGAGACCACACCACAGGACTTGACATTTAAAATAAAAACAGTTGACAAGGATGCTGACTTGGAGAACAACAATCAAGCAAAGACCCACACTTGACATTAAAAGACAAGACAGTCATATCTATATTTTCAACATCGGCAAATGTCTGCTAGACTTTAGGCATGACTTTTTGTAATAAATTTACAAAGGCAAAAACTGAAGATTTAAAGAGTTATGAGTGTTCAGTTATTGATTAGTATGGGTGATCAGGTTATGAGCTGTGATATGCAGAGAGGTAGTGAGAGCTGTGCAGTAAATCTCCAGTGGTAATCCTGCAAACTACTGCTCCTTTCTAGGACGCAGGGTGCTGTTGGAGATGTAGCCATGGTGTCAGTGCAGTGTGCTGTATGTACAGGGATGAGCGTGTAATCTTTGTGACGAATGCAGAGTGCTTGTTTTCCTCCCCTCTTATGTACAGATTTGGAGTGTTTGGTTTCTTTGTACATGCTGAGGTTGTGTGTCGGTGTGTGTATGACAATTGAACAAGTTTTTTTTTTTTTCACCTGGGCTGCTAGCAAGCACCGCCAGAGGTGAGCAAGCAAATGAATGTTTAAAACAAAAACCAGGGGAGGAAGGAAGGAGGGCAGGGTGTGGGAGAGGGGAAATCGCATCCATGCACTGTGGAGGATGGACCAGGCTGGAGGCTTATGCCCTTGTTCAACTCCCTAGGACTTTGTAAATGCGTAATTTCAGAAATCTTGCTACGTGTTTCATTTCTCTCTGGTTTGCTCCTCAACTCTGCTTTTCCTGCCCCCTGGTCTCTCTGGTTCCCTCCCTCCTCCTGATTCCTTTCACTCTCCCTTTATCTCTCTCTGCCTCTCCCTCTTTCTCTCTCTCTCAATTGGCCTTTGAATATTATTATAAAAACCTGTAAATATTGTTATTTTTTTTAATCTGTGAAGTTGAATTTTTGTGTTACAAACTCCGCATTCAGCATTTTTGTCTTTAGAATTTATTATGTAAATTCCTATATTCAAAGTTGCCCGAATCCATTTAAAAGGAGCTTAAATGCAAATTGGAGAGCCTTTGATGACTAAAGGTATATTGGCTTTTCTGATCCACTTTTGTTTGGACCAAAACCAGTATTGTACAAAGTATTAAGTATATATTTTTCTATTGCGTGTTTAAATGGACAAGGGTGACTTTGGATGATAAGGAAGTCAGTTTAATTTTAAAGCCATGATTATTACTGGATGAGTGATTCAAATTTAAACCATGGGTAATTACCATCAATAAATTTAGAAAAGTAATCTCTGCTGTTGTTGACCTCTTCATACATAACCTACACTGTGTGGAACAAAGTTATCAGGCCACAGGTATATAAAAACAAGCACCTACCAATGCAGTCTGCCTTTACAAATATTTGTGAAAAAATTGATCATAAAGAACTCACTGAACTTGAGTGTGTTACTGTAATAGGATGGCACCATTGCAACAAGTCAATTTGTGAAGTTTCTTCCCTCCTAGATATTCCGCAGTGAACTGGAAGTAGTATTGCAAAGTGGAAGCATTTAGGAACCACAGCAACTCTGTTACCAATTAGCATACCACATAAAGTTGAGTCCAGTCACTGAGGTGCTGAGGTGTATAATCTGTGAGAGTCACCAACGCTGTACTGACCTAATAACTGCTGAGTTTCAAAGCTCCTTTGGTATTAACATGAGCACAAAAACTGGTGGGAGCTTCAAGGTATTGGTTTCCATAGCTGAGCAGGTGTATACAAGCTTTACATCACCAAGCACAATGCCAAGCACCGGATGGAGTGGTGTCTAGCATGGTGCTATTGGACTGGAGCAGTGGAAATTTGTGGAATGACAAATCACTTTCTATCTGGGGGTCTGATGGACAAGTCTGGCTTTGTTAAATGCCAGGAGAACTTAACCTGCTTGACTGCATTGTACTAACTGTAAAGTTTGGTGGAGGAGGGATAATGCCATGGGGTTGTTTTTCTGGGGTTGTCTTAGAACCCTAGTTCCAAAGAAAGGAAAGCTTATTGATTCAGCTCACAAAGTTTTGGAAAATTCTATCCTTCCAGCTTTGTGGGAACAGTTTGGGGAGGGCCCTTTTCTGTTACATGAATGTGCCCCAGTGCAGATAACAGTCCATAAAAGCATGGTTTGATGATTTTGGCATGGAAGGACTTTACTAACCTGCACAGAGCCCTGACCTTAACCCCACCATTCATATTTGTCTAGTGAGCCTTTGATTTAACTTCACTGATGCTGAAATATGTTGGATTATACTGGGAGGTGTTTCTGAATTTTTTTTTCTCAACTTTTTGCTATTCCTGGGACATTTTACGTGAGAGTTGTTTAGATTATGATTACAGATTTTTCTGATTGCATAGGCATTATTTTTTAAACTAAAGGTGACAAATTTCAAATCAGTAACTGCCAAGCCAACAGAAGATGAAATATTTCTAGCAAAATTGAAGTAGTAGATGGAGACAAACATCAGGAGTGAAGGAAAAGTTTGAGACAGTAGTGAGACCTGCTATGATGTATGGTTGGGAAACGGGCACTGTCATGACAGAAAATGGAGCTGGAGGTGGCAGACCTGAAGATGCTGAGATTATTGCTGGGAGGGACCAGGAAGGACAGGATTAGAGAAATGAGTACATCAGAGGGACAGCTCAGTTGAGTGGTTTGGAGACAGACTCAAGAGAGGCAAGGCTGCAAAGGTGGAATAGTGGATATACTGGACAAAGGATGTTGAAGAAGGAGCTGCCAGGTAGGAGGCAAAGAGGAAGACAACAGAGAAGGTTCATAGATCTCTGCATGTCCTCCATCACTATATCTATCGACCTTCTCTGTAGTCTTCCTCTTTTCCTCCTGTTCACAACACCACTGTGGTCCTCACTGACAAGGCCAGGTTCCACAAAAGCATGGGCAGCATGTCACAAAGTTGAGTGCATAACTGTGCTGTGGCTTTTACTATGTAGTGTTGCAGTAATATAGGGCAAGATAAAATTAACTTAAGTCATGCATAAAACAGTCCTTTAAAAAATGAAATACAATTTACAAATAGGCACACATTTAAATTCAATTTAATCTCATTCAGACACAACACAAAGGAAACCAGAGGTAGATTTTTTTTAAAGTTTTATTTCTAAAAAGGTGTTACATGCTTTTAATTAAAAATCAAACCTATTATTTACAATGATGTCTTAATAAATATGTTTTCCCTAATGGTGTTTGGGAGCTGAAACATATTTAGTAAGCAATAGGAGGTGGTGCATCCACCTTCTATTTGCCGACTTAATGAAACTTAAAAGGAAATATGGATTAGACAAAACAGAAGAAAGGGAAAGAACATTAAATTTGCTTTCTTTCACCTTAGTTTCAATATAATTGGTCATCTGCATTGTGATCTAATCATCTTGAAGCCCAAACAAGTATTTAATTATATACTACAGTAAAACCTGTTAATAGAAAACAAACTAACAAAACCATATGTGAAAGTTGGAGATACAAATAGGATACAAAAAAGAAAAAATATATTATTATGCAGACTTTTCCAAATACACGTTGCTTTATTGGTGTGCTTCAAAACCTGGGTAAAAAAATGAACTTTTTTGTTGTTACAGTTCAAAGTTCTGTAAACTCCTTTGTCAGCAATTGTTAATGCATTTATCACACAGGTTTGTGTTAAAAAAAAAAAAAAAAGTGGAATGGAGTAATTCACAGAACAGTGAGAGCCCAGGCAGCAAAATGTACCCAAAACAGTGAAGTATACAAGGCGACAGAGTCTGAATTGTACATAACTTGATTAAAGGCATAGAAACCAATTATACATAGAGATAAAAAGAACAGGGGGGGGTCATGAGACAGAAATCATCCAGATATAGATCCACAGAGAGCAGCACTCTTTTTCTTTTAACTTAACAAGTTTTAGAGTCAGAATTCCAGACAGCTATATCCATGATGGAGAGGTACTTTAAGACGAGTGGAGGAAGCGGTTGAAGGCGTTGTAGGCTGACTCCAGATCAAAGAGCATCTGGCGCACCTGATTATCATCCAACTCATCTGAGGCTGACATGCTGCTCAGGGTGGTCAACCTGTCAGAAAGAAGAGATGACAAAAAAATGTATCTTTTTAATACTTTCTGTAGAGACTGTGGTTTAAATAGTGACCCTCAAATGCAAACGTACACTGCTCAAATGAATTAAAGAAATACTAATAAAACATCGGGCTTTAAAGTGAAACAATGGTACAACCAATAGCTGGAATCAAGTTAGTTACATATAGCCTATGATTTCGCTCTTTCCTCCAGGCCCTCTCCTTTCTCCATCTTAAAGCTCAGTTGAACCGTACAGCTCCAGCTGCCTTCAAACGGCATCAATAAGCTTTTACCTCTATTTCTAATTGTTGATGGCATCAGGAGAATCTTAGTTTTTGTGAAGCAGCATGAAGCAAATTTTTCACCAACGCTAGTCATTGCAAATTCATGTCAATTCTCATAATTGCAAAGACAGACTTCGTATGTAGTCAACCTACATGAAAACTTTGCTTTGTCTTTGGTGTGAACACGGCATAATAAGCCATAGTAAGGAGAGGAATTCTATTTTTTATCATGATACGGTACAAAGGAAAGCTACTATAATTACATAATACCATCCATCTATTTTCTTCCGCTTAGCCAATTCAGGGTCGCGGGGGGCACTAGAGCCTATCCCAGCTGTCATAGGGTGAAAGATGGGGTACACCCTGGACAGGCAGTCGCAGAGCCAACACAGAGAGATGGACAACCATTCATGCTCAAATTCACTCCTACCGTCAATTTGAAATCGCTAATTAACTTAACCTGTGGACTGTGGGAGGAAGCCGGAGCACCCGGAGAGGACCCACGCAAGCACGGGGAGAACATGCAAACTCCATGCAGTGGGCTCCAAATGGGGACCACTGCACCACTGTGATGCCCTAATTACATAATACACTACTGTACAGACTCACCAATACTAGTAGCTGCAACTGAGCACTATGCTGCCATTCGCTGAAGACAACTTTCATAGCACGTTCTACAATAACCTAACAGTAAGTCAAATTAGTTTTTTGTTCCTGTGGTGCTTAAACATGATGAACAAGCTATGCTCTAAACCAGAAACTTACACTGTCATTACACTGCAATAAGGGTGAACTATTGTTGCTATTGCAACTACATGGTTACTATACAGTCACTATATGTCTACATATATAACCCCACCACAATAATGCAAGCATCTGAGCAAGAATTCTGTCTCCTGATCTGCACAGAACGTAAAGCTGGATTTCTACCAGAAAACTTGGGATAACTGTGCACTATCCGCAGTACTGGTTACTGTGTGGTGTAACTGTCGGTTTTACCTAGCGGCAACATGTTGTTACAAACACTGTGTATCAATTTGCATAGGAATTAACAACAGTACAAACTTGGTGGCCTCATGTTACTAACCAGAGATTGACTTTGTCCTTAGCCTCTGAGTCTGGAGGCATGTTGCTCATTCTGTTCATGGTTTCCATCAGCTCTCTCAGGTCTGGTTGGATCTAGATGAATAAAAAAATAGTATGTTGGAAACCCAGGTATTGTTTATTGTGAATATTTTATATAGCACATTTACAAATTTACCTCATCCATGGCCCTGATCTCCAGTCGCAGTTTGTCCATCACAGTGATGAAGAGCTAAAGGTTAGAGAAAGATGAGACAATGTTCAAAATATTTTTCAAGTTCGTCAGCAACAAGGAATGTGTTTTAGACAGTCAGCAATACAAACAGCACACACAGTCCTAGCCAGATTTTCTAAGTTTGTCTTTTTTATGAGCTGAGAATGAAGTTGCAATGCATAAAGCTGGTGTTATCCACTCACGCATTTATGGACTGACCAAATAATGGGCCAGATTCAGTGAAGCCACTTTGCTCACTTAGCTCAAAGTGAACACAGTAAATCTTTTAACTTAGAAGAAAAAAATAACTGGAACAATTTCAATTCTGGCGGGCAGCCCAAGCAAGTCTCTCTTTTGCAGTGGCTGAACATAATACATATTTAATATGGTGGGGAGAGAGGACATACTGAAACTATATCTGCAATGCAGCGGTTCAGGTTGCCCTTGTCATCCTTGATGGTGATTGGTCGATCTTCTTTAATCCGTTCCATTGCTAGGGGACAGTCAAGCTTGGAAAACAAATGACAGCAATATGACATCACAAAAAATAAAATCTACCAAATATGAGTGGTATAGGGATATTTTTATATTTTATCTTATATTTATGTATACTGAACAGAGTGACTGTAATGCGAGCAATTTCCCCCCTGAGATTAATAAAGTATTCTGATTCTGATTCCATTACACTTTCTTAAAATAATCTGCACTCCAGCTAAGCACTTACTCTGTATTTCCTGCAAAAGTCATCAATGGAGCCCACATCAGAGCCCTGAACCTGTTTGAAAGCAGCCTTGTACTGAACCAACAGTCTGGAGCAGGAAGCAGTGTACCTGAAACCAACACATCCTCCAAATTATTAAAAAAACATACAAATAAAGTTACAGGTGGCATATTTGCCAAATCTTTCAAATGTAAACTATAAATTAAAATATGACTCACTCATTAGGTGTTACACAGTCTTTGATGTAAGCCTTCTCCAGGGCCTGCAAGGTTTTGACAACAGCAAACAACTCCGCCATGTTGTCATACCTTCAGAGTCAGGAAAAAAATACCAAGACTGTTACAACATGTTAACATATTACAACAACAATTTATACAGTATTTATAAAACACTGGCCACAGTAATATTTTGACTACTTACTTTTCTCGTTCCCTTGCATTTTTGTACAATTTCACCTCCTGAAATGACAAAATTTATGACTGCTAGGATAACATGTATTCTTGATACCATTCCCAGCTTTTAATGTCCATGGTTCAGGCTTACCAAAGTGTGGACAATAAATTTTATTTAAAAAATTAAATGTTATAAAAAAGTGAGCCGGTGTAAATTTGGTGGTGGCAGTGGCTCAGTCTGTGAGTGACTGGTTGTGAACCAGAGCACAGCACTGGCTCAAAACCTGCCTGTGGAGACTGGAGGCCAAGACCCACCAAGGACTTACGTATAGGGGCACACTGGAGGCCTGGAGAGAAGTCAGTTAAACCCTGAGCACTGCTAAAGTGCTCTTGAGCAAGGCACCCAAGCCCCATAGTGTTCCTTGGTGGCTATAGTGAGCCTTGTCTCTCTCACTTCTCACCACAGCATGTCACTAGTTGTGTGCAGAGTGTGTGTAGTGTTCAGAACTACATGTTCAAAAAAGTGTGTGTGTATATAAAAAGAGTGTTGAGATTTGGTTGCAATAGAACTCACTAAAAATGAAAGAGTCAGTATTAAAGCAGTTCATGATGCTGTCTGGTCTTTCTCGTTTTTATGACAGGTGGTCTAATAAATTTATTAAGCAATGGGTACACATATAAGTACATATTTGTAAAATCCTATTTGTGCAGCATTAATTACAATATTCAATTACTGAACTATCGGATTTACCTCATATAACTCTGGTTTATTTGCTGGAGCTGTGGGAAGGAAAACAATGTAATGAAATAATTCTGCCACTTTCTGTTGAAAAGACAATTCTCATACAATTTCAGTTCTAAAATTGTGTACATTGGCTTTATCTGAATGTCTTACCTCCTCCTACTCCTCCAGTGACAGGTATTCCATGGAACATGATGCTGATGTATTAGAACCTGACCTGAAAAAGATTTAGGGTCGCCCATAAATGCGACAAAAAATATTCAGGTAAATCCGACGGTAGCAGTTGTCCCCATTTACAAATAAAAGCTTTAGGTGTGTTGAGTTAGAGTTGTCTTTTCAAAGCTGCTTCCCTTAAAATGGACTTTTTTGTATTTATAGGTATTTTTACTCTCAAAGCATTACTAATTATGATAAGCATGTCAAATGCAAACACTGTTGCCATAATTATAATGAAGAGAAACATAATAGCAGAAACAAGACCCAAAGAATTACAAAATGATTAAACAATTTTTATGGATTACTGTTGTCACGAATAATATTTTAGTTAGATAGAAACACTGTGACAACTCCACATCAACAAGCCACAAAGAGTGGAAGACATTTTTTAGGGATTGCTGTTTCTTTCTGACAAGCTTATTTTCTCAGGCAATCCCTTCAGGTCTTTGATGGTGTTACTGATGAGGCCCATTTGGGAGTTCTTACTGTTCTGACTGTGACACCTTATCAAAGCCACCTCCTTACTTTGGCCCTTTGACCAGCTGCATAAGAGCTGTTAATACTTATGTAAAAACATCAGCCTTCATGAAAAAAATGGCATGTAATAAATCCATGTATTGTAGTGGTTTACACATTTGCCTCAAATGAAAGATCCCTGGTTTGAGCTCATTTTGACTGGCTGTATACCTCTCAAAAATCCACACTGAACGACGGACAGTTTTCTAGGGTCTGGCTCTTAGACAATGGCTGTGAAGAAAGCAGGGGAGGCTGTTTGTCCAGGAGCTCCATTTGATGTCAATCAAACTGTGCACACAAGGGATTAAATACTCCGGCTGGCCAGGAAATTTAGGAGTCAACTCAAAGTTAATGGTTATGGTTTCAACAGGATATGATAAATATCACAAAGAAAATGTGAACCTATTTACACCTGGGAAAAACCTTTTTTTTTCCAACTCACACAAGGCAGAATATCATGTGAAGAGAAAGGACATGAGTCTCAAAAAGTAATGTGCCAATTTACAGTATATGGATGCATTTCACCGTAAAACCAAAGAGGATTACGAAACAGATAATTTAACAGTGGCTGAAAGCGTCTACAACACTGTGCAGCACCCCCAGTCATACAGATCAACAGATAAATTGGTGCCGCTCATTTTTCCAGATTACGAGATTTTGGAAATATATCACACGGTCGTAGAAAAGCAGCAATCACAGCTTCAGTTCGCTGTTTTCCAGAGTGCTGAAAGCGCTCAGCCTGTGTGAGTTTGCCTGCAGTTGTTGCAGTGATTGAAAAAACTGCCTGGGTTTTGTTCCCTCTCATCAATGGCCTGAATTATCGTGGTTTGATTTATCAATTTTATTTGATATTTTATTAAATCAGAATCAGAATACTTTATTAATCTCAGGGGGGAAATTTTATAATAACAATAATAATTATGGACTGGATGTTGGGAGGATGATTGAAGAACTTTAGGTGAAGAATAGCTTTAAAGTATACTATTGTTCTTCAGTATATTGTTCTAAAAGAAACATTTAAATAACTTAATTATTATTGTGTTTACAAGGCAGTAATGCCATATATTTCCATCTGTTCCTTAAGGGTTCCATAAGGGTGCTTTGGATACACAATCCTGTACTCACACTCAGTTTCATTTATTCTCTCTTTATAGTAGGAAGAGGAAATACATGAATGTAAGCAGACTGTCACATGAGAACAGTAAAACTGAATCTGTATATTCTATTGTGTGCTTTTTTAAAAAGTTGGTTTGTATGTTGTGTCCCACATTGTCCCACAATAACAATCTCTTAATGCCACTTTTGGTTTGTTAATATCTGGTCATCTTATGTGAGACACGAACAATTTTCGGCTTCTGAAGTGGGGCATGCCAAGAACAGTTTAAGAACCCCTGCGTCAGGACGGGCATCCAGCGTAAAACCTCTACCAAATCACCAATGCGCATTAATCCGCTGTGGAGACCCCCCTGGGAAGACTGCAAGGGAGCAGCTAAAGGTACACACACAGATACTGACAAAGTTTACATGATTTGCAGTTGGAAAAAAGCTGATATATCGCAGCACATTTTATTGCAATACTCAGCATGTCGCAAAACGTTTACAATCGCAATAATATGGAATCGTGAGTTAAATGTGGTATCGCGGGGTCTCTGATGATTCCCACCTCTTAAGCAGACAGACTTTATTCGTTCGTCGGATCAGAGCTTCTAATATGACAACCTAGCGATCGTACTGGGCAACACGAAACTTCACAATACGACCACACTAGATTTAAAAGCGTTTCTAGCTTTAACACGGACATCCAGTCGCGTAAAAAGACCAAACTCCACCAAATATTCCTGTTAATGAGCGCTGATCTCCAGCTATTTATTTCTTCTCTAGCCAAACTAACTAGTTAGCTGTGGAAGCTAGCTCGTCAGCACTTCCTTTGATTTCTAAGCCCTGGGCTGGACAGACAGATGTTTTTAAACACCACACTTTGTGTAACTGGTCGTTAGTATGATAACAGCCGGCAGGTCCGCAGCATTTTCACATGATTTCAGAAGCAGACTTTAATAAACCAAATTAAAAAAAAACCAAACACTTCGCTTACCCTCACGGAAAAACTGCGATGACGTCAATGTAAACACACCCTCTTTGCCTGGACCAGCTGACGTCAAAGTATTAGGTGTCCGTTGACCTGCTCTAAAAATGAAGAAATTTTTTTATTTTTATTTTTAATGAAAATATATACGCGTTTATAGTGAGTAAGACCTGTGCTAACATTCATATCGGTTGGATTTAAATGGGCCTTCACATGAAAGTGCAGCTTTTAATTTGGGCCTTTTTTTTTTACACAGTCAAACATCAGGGGCAGCCCCTCCTCACGGCGGCAAACTGAACCGAGTATGAACGTCACAACAGAAAGCTTCGGCTACAGGGATTAACGGTAATAAACGGTGAAAGAAACGCAAAGATAACACGAAAACATCCTGTGCAGCTTTACGAGGTCAGTTCAAAAATTATATGCTCGTTTGTGTCCACTAATGCAGTTTGTAAAAGCTTACATAGGTTGGATTGTGGATAAGGTGACCAGATGTCCCTCAGTATGAAGGACTGCGCTGCATTTTCGTCCCGCATTTTGACCTGCTGTGCAGAACATGCAGTTTTCTAAAGTCTACCGTTTACTAAATGCATATGAAAATAGCAGGGAAGGGTTTTTGTTAAAGTCGAGCCCAAAAAACCAAAAGCTGGTCAAAGAGATCATCTGTGTGGGGCACAACATGCAGTGTATGGCTCCTGTAGCTGGCTGGTAAAAGTAGCACACGACAGACTTTCCAGATTCAGTTTAGTCTCTTTACACTCAGGTATTCCCTCTTTTTATCATTAAAATAAAACTGAGGGTGAGCCAAGGATTATATATCCAAAGAAGAAAGATGAGTATAGATCAAGTTCCTGTTCTAGGCATAAAAGTGTTCATATACACTCAGTCCGGGAACACATGTGAACACATTGCATGACTATGCCTTCCAAACACCATAGTATTCATGTTATTTGAATGCTTCTTGCAGAGCAGTACACTGAAGTACAGCCATGTGCTTAAGTCATTATTCGCTTAACGTCCTTCAATCCATCCTCCCAAACCTCAAATAAAATATTAAATAAGCTAGGTAAATCAAAGAAGAATACAACGATGGATTAATATGAATAAACATAATCTCAAACAGATCTTGTCAGTTTTGTCTGTCATTACAACAGCTGCAGGTGAACTCGCACACTTCCAGCAGTCTTGGAAGCAGCTGACTGCAATTGTGACTGCTGCTTTTCTTAAGATCTCTGAATCCAGAAAATGAAGGGGACCAGTTCATTACTGCTGTCTCATGTATATGACTGGCTGTGCTGCACAGTGCGGTGCATTATCTGTCTGGAAATCTGCATAAGTTTTAATTTTGGGTTGACCAATTTTATTGGTAGGCTGTTGCAGCAGGACATAAGGTGACTGGTGTGTTTAACCCCATGTGTGCACAGTTTGACATCAAACAGAGCTCCTGGGAAGACAGTCCTCCCTGCTTTCTTCACAGCAATTGGAGAAGAGCTAAACTTTAGAAAACTCTTAGGCATTCAGTGTGGATTTTTGAGAGCTATAGAACCGATCAAATACCAGACATCATCTCATTTTTGGGACATTGAAAAGTAGATCCAAATGCTGTGCAATCCCACACAAAGTGTGACATCTTGTCACTCTATACCCATCAGGTAAAGTTACACTATATGAACAAAAGTATTAGCCACCTACAGGAGCTTTTATGACATCCCATTCTAAATCCATAAGCAATAATATGGAGTTGGTCTCCTTTTGCAGCTATAACAACTTCCACTCTTCTGGGTAGGCTTTTTATAAGATTTTGGGGTATGTCTGTGGGAATTTTTGCCCATTCATCCAGAAGAGATGAGAAGCCAGGCTTTCTTATCCAACTGATGTTGGATGGGAATGAATGGCTTGCAATTTGCATTCTAGTTCATCTCAAAGGTGTTGGAAGAACAGGGCTCTATGAGGGCTAGTCAAGTTCTTCCACACTAAACTCATCCAACCATGCCTTTATTGAGTTTGCTTTGTGCACTGGGGCACAGTCATGTTGGAAGAGAAAAGCACCTTCCCCAAACTCTTCCCACAAAGTTGGAAGTGTAGACTTTTTAAAAATGTTTTGGTAAGAAAAAGCATTAAGATATTTGGGGTTGGCCAGAAAAAGCAACTCTATAGCATTCATATATTTGTTATATTATCTGTTACATGCTAAATAACCGGCACAGCTTATTGTATTTTTATTTTTAAGTTAGATCATAAAATGTCAGAATACATTCCAGCATTACTAATGTGTTCCACATTGTCCCACACAAACACAGTGTTTGTCCCACATTTAGTTTGTTGGCATCTGGTCACCCTAGTTAATGGAGTGAATCAGTAAGGCTTTTTTCAAAATATTCATGAGCTAATGAAAGACATGCAGACAGTCTTCAAAAGTATAGTTTAATATAGTAATGTTCCTGTCAAATTGATTCCCTGTTTAATATAATTTGCCCTGTTTATAAAAACCTGTTTTTATTTAATGTATTGCAGATCTTTACTTCGCTTTCCGTCATGAAGGCCTCTAAAGCAGCAGCTCAGACCTCTGCTCAAGAGGAATGTGGTGTTTGGCTGGACACAGCAGAGCTGAAAGGAAAAGCTAAACTGGTAATGTTGAAAACTAGCTCTAAACACAGACTGAATGGCTTCTTCAGTACCCCTCACTAGAGCAGTGAATCATTGCAGTGATATGCTTATCAATAGCTTTTTACTCTGTCATTGTATTTATCCAGTCTACTCTGCACATTGTGTCTTTCAGAAACGTCGTACCCGGCCCATTTCTAAACTGCTGAACCCCTTCACTGAAGGTCCTGGTTACAGTCTGGCTGTGGCACTGAGCTTCACACAGACCAAAACAGAAATGCCAAAAACCAAACAGAGCTCTATATCAACCTTCTTCACAGCTCATAGAAGAGGTAAACAGCTAATGGTTTGAAGCTAATAACGCTACGGGCTAGCTTTAGTGTATACGTTCACATTAAAAAGAAAGTTTTCACAGTACTCTGTGCGCACTTAATGCTTCCATACTAATTAAGAGGGTACATAGTAGCCAGATGCTGCTAATCAAATGTACTTGATTGATTGATCATCATTCAGTGTGGCCACCTTTATAAAAGCAGAAGGTTTGGCAGTTTGCTGGTCTGAGACCTTCAGGTGTGTGTTAACACAATACCACAATCTCCCCTGGAGTGGACACCTAATAAATTCACCCCAAGGTGGCATGTTAAATGTTAAAATGTTAATAATCTTACAATTAGAAAAAGATGGAACCTCAGCCTGATTCAGATGCTGTGATGGGACCTTAAGAGAGCTGTGCCTAAACAAATGCCTGCAAAACTCAATGAACTAAAGCAATGTTGTAAAGAAGAGTGGAACAAAATTACTCCACAACGATGCAAAAGACTGATGAAGTTTTACAGAAAATATAACTTCAATTTATTTCTGATAAAGTTGGTTCTAGAAGTTATTGAATTGTGGGGTTTACTTTGTTTTTCACAACTGCATAGAGTTTTGTAACACTTTCTTTTATGCATTACTAAGTTAATACAATAAAGGTTTTTTTTTGCATTAACATAATGCTTTTTTTCTACCTTCTTCAAAAGTCCTCAATAAGATGTCCACTTCTGAAGTACCAAACATGGATCCAGTGCAGCCTCTTTCATCATGTGCCTCAGTGACACCCACAACTGTAACAGCAGGGAGAAAACGAGGGTGGAATGCGGGTCTTGAAACGTTTGACTGGAATAACTTTGAGCCGGTTTTGGATAATGAGTGGAAAAATGAAAATGTGACTGAGAAGGAAGAAGAATTACGGCAGACACCACCAGCAAGCCATTCACCTGAACAAAACATGTACTGTGAATCTGAAGAAGAGAAGCCTGAAGAGTGTGAACCACCACAGACCAAGAGGAGGCTTACCGACACCTCCTTTATACCAGTTGACAGTCAACCTGTACCACAGGCATGGAGTCAGGACCCACTGCTCACTTTTAGTCAGTATACTGCAAGTGAATTTAATCAAACTGACTACAAATGCACCGCAGCGAAGAACTTTAGCAGCTCTGAGCCAAGGTTCCTTAACAGCCTACAAAGTGAGGAGGAGGCTTTTAGAAATCTGATGGAGTTAGAAGGGAGAACCTCAACTCAAAAATCTTTTGCACATTTTTCTCACATGACTAATGAGAAAGAGAACAGCAGGCCACTATCTTATAACTCCCCAAGTAAACACTCATCATTCTCCTATTTCAAACCTGTTTCAAATCATAAATGGACAAACCCAAAACCTGCTTCACCTCGGAAACACACAGGTCTGTTGTGGAAAAAGGCCACAAAAGAAGAGAGCCCTGACGTACTGATCGAGTGGAAAAAAACAATTAGCTCTCCTCTTAAAAGACGAGCACCACAACAGCAAAGCACAGAGGTTGATGAGGACAGTTTGGCCACTTTGTTTACTCAGGACTCTCAAGGCTTTAGGGTGATCGCACATAGAGGTCTGCAAACCAGGAGTCCTCTCAAAGAACAAAGTAATGTCAGCACAAGGGTGATGAGTGCTTACAAATCTCTTTTAGAGGAGGAGGAGGAGGAGGAGGAAGAGGATGATGAAATGCTCTTTACTCAAGACTCTCAGGGAAATGTAGTGATTAAACACTAAAAAACAGCTTTAAATTGAATACACATTCCAGATGTCTGATTTAATTTGAAAACGTTTTTATTAACTACATTGGAGATGCAGTATATCAGCATGAGCGTCGACTGTGTATAAAAGTTGGACATAGCTCCTAGGTGTGAAAAGTGAAGAGAATGCAAAATTGCCTTTTTAATGACCAACTGGGGGCAACCCGTGGTTGCTAAAAGAAGTCTGATAACTTAGAAGACTATAGGAAAACAACCCTTCAGCTCCCTTAATGTATGAACCCAGTAAACACTTTTCTGATGTTTATGGTCTCATTTGCTTGTTTCAAGTCCTGTTTAATACAACACAATGTTCATTTGTAGATTATGGTCCCCACTAGAGTAGAAAACTGGGATAAAGTAGATTATGCTTTAGTGTGGGGCCACCTTGTAATTGATTAGAAAATATGAGCATGCAGCATCCTTGGATTTTCATGCAGATGTACCCCTCTCTGTCACATCCTGTTTCAAAACACAGATGGGGAGAATCAAAACACTCAGCATGAGAATTCAAGATGGGACTTCATGAACCAGTGGGTGACAGTGGTGGCTATCTCTTTATGTACAGTCTACGAACCTGGAAATACATGTTGAGCTTCGTCTGTGATGTCGTGTCTGATACCTGGCTTTGTTCTACTTTTTGTGCGGCTTCAGATCACACAGACAGCATTTTAGATTCAAAGCATTTCGTCTGCATTAAGTTTTTTCTTGTTTTAAAAATAACCGACTGGGTTCTCTGCCATTGTTGGTGTGGACTTTCTGCCCTCCTTGTCTGCTCTCTAGATGGGTGCAGCTTCTTTCATAATTTAAATTGGGCACATATTTTCACTGGAGCTGAGAGCTACTTCTGTGATATGGTAAGCAAGAAGTGCCAAATATTAGTTCTCAAACCTGTCCATATCACTTCTGACTTACATGACAGGAGTAAGATTGAGAAAAATGTATATTTTTTTCTACTCTAAAAATATTGATACAGTGTGTTCCTCTTCGTACTTTGTCCCATGTGATCTTCAATATGTTCCCAGAGATTTTATTCTTTGTCTCCCATGTTGAAACTTTTATTTCTCATTTTGTTGTTTCTCTCACACAAAATCAAACTAACAAGTCAGAACGGAGAGGTTTTGGATTTATTTGAAAAAGGACACGGAATTACATCAGACTTTATTCTTGTAAATTAAATTTTCTTTTAAAAGCATCAATGTTTCATCTGTCCTATGCTGGTGCTCTGTGCTACAAACTGCGAGTGGCATACGACTTTTCTAAAGGGAGTGCACAAAGATGATAACCTCCACTTCTGTTAATATTTTAAAAAGTACAAGAAATTAGTAGCCAGGTATTGATTAATTATATCTCAACAGCAGCCATTAAAGTAAAATATGGTGAACAATACTGCATGTACTTCACAGTAAAACATTGCTACATGACTTCCATTCATTATATGCATTAAAGACTTGGCTAACATAAACTGTAAGATTCAAAATGTACCACAAATACTTGTTTACTTCTCTGTACTTGCATGTAGTGTTTCTCAGTTTTCTGCAAAATATGTTTATACAGTTAAACTCAGCAATCAATGTGAGTAGAGTGCAGCTGTAATAATGGTAATCCTATAACATTTAAGAAATATACTTTAAGGAGGCTGAGATCTAATGATGAGAATATCTTTAAGATATTTTTCAACAGTTACTTTCTTACATAAATGCCGTTCTTGCTTTGGCACAGAAATGTAAGAAATGGTTATTGTGTTCCGGTGTGTGACGCTTAAACCTGAGATACTATACTGTGCAAAAGTCTTGAGCTAACCCTCATTTCTGTATATTTGCCAGGAAAATGGGAAACAGGTGCGACAATTTATTGAAATGTGCAAACGTAAATGGAAATACAGTACATAAGGCAAAAACAGTTTGCATGATTCTAATGACCTTGAAAGTTGATATTTGGCGTGTTCTTCAACACAGCCTGAACTCACTTAATCAAGCTTTCTTTTAATTTATTTAAGTAGTCTTCAGGCTTCTTGAAGGTCATTCCAAAGCTTTTTTGGATGTTGGGGGTCTTTTGTTCCATTCTCTGTCAAGATGATCTCACACTGCATAAATAAGGTCCAGGTTCTGGGGGCCCTTAACACCACTGGCTAATATGCAGCCCCAAACTATGACAGAGGGACAACCATAATTTATAGATGGCTGTTAACACTGTTGTAGGTCTCACACAACTTTCTCCATACATATTGATGACAATTTGAACCAAAATTTTCAAATTTGGATTCATTACTCCATTAGACCTGTTGCCACTGAATTTCAGTCCAGTTCTTATGTAATTTAGGATACCTCAGCCTTTTCTCCCTGTTCATCTTCGTTTAGAATGACTTCTTGACTTCCACCGTTCCACTGAGACCATTTCTGATAAGGCTTCAGTGAACAGTTGATGGATCAACTGAGGGTGGCCAGATGCATCGCTCAAGTCCTGTGTCAGGTCTTTGCTGATTTTTTTTAAACTTTCAAATACTGTTCATCTGCTGTAGATTTTTTTAAACCTACAACTTCTTCTGTTCTCCACTTCTCCAGTTTCCTCACATTTTTAAGGACACACAGCACACCATGCTGAGATATGCCAAGTTTTCAACTAATTGCTCTTTTTGAATTACATTGTTGGTGAAAAAATTACATTTTATGTCTGTCAAACAATGTTACCTTTGGCATTTTTTGTAGATTCAACTAAAGAGATAGGAACAGATGATGGGTTATTGCAGCAGGCTGCTAATAAAGATACAATTTCAAACGTAGGGCCTAAGATACAATTTTAGATTGGTTCTTTACTAAGTTGTCTGTTATATGTAGACACAATACTGGTTTATCCCTTGTGTTAGGTACCCTTTTCATTCTTAAATGATTCATAAGTGAGTGTTAAGTGGATTAACAAACAAAAGAAAACCTTCCTCTGGTCAGGTACAAAGACTGGACTGAAAATGAGTGAAACAGTGGCCAATGTCCAAAGAAACACTTTGAAAGACCTTCAGAAAGCCTGGAGAACTATTGTTCAAAACCACTTTAAAAATTTAAAGAAAGTCAAAATATATAGAAACAAAGATTTTTGCACAGTACTGTATTCTTTGTGAATAGTCTGAGGTTGTGCTATACAGGCAGAAAAAACTCAACTGGTTTATTACAGTCAGCAGCTTCAAAGTGCTGGAGAAACCTCTCATGAAGTCACACATACAGCAACGAGGAGTGGACTAAAAGTTAATCTAAGCGCCTGTTCTAAAATCCCTTTTCTATATCTGAGTGATGACATCAGGTGGATAGAAATAAGATTGTGTGTGATGGTGACGATAAAGTCAGCCTGCAATCTCTGTTGGTTCTGTCACCAGTTTGGAGCCATCCCAGATGGTCTTGAACTGCTCCGGGACTGGGAACTCTCTCTGTAAAACAAAAAAAGATCATCACTTTAAGAGAAGCTGCACACGTGGAAATAATTAACTCAGTGCCTTTGTCTTGGACACTCACATAATCATCCTCTCCTTCAGGTATCATGATGTTCATCTCAGAACTCTTGGCACTGACAATGTCACAGTTGAGGGAATCCTTACTCAGGTAGACTTGGCAGCCTTCTGTCTTGTTGATGGAAATGGTGGGAACTGTTCCCAACACCTGCAAAACGACATGCCACTGTTACTGACAATGACATTTTACACTCAACAGCCACTTCATTAGGTACACCTGTTCAACTGCTCCTTAACTCAAACATCAGCCAATCAGCATTTAGACATTTAGAAATGGTCAACATGACCTGCTGAAGTTCAAACTGTGCATCAGAATAGGGAAGAAAGGTGGCTTAAGTGGCTTTGAATGTGGCATGGTTGTTGGTACCAGATCAGCTGATCTGAGGATTTCAGAAACTGATCTACTGGAATTTCCTGCACAACCATCTCTAGAGTTTACAGAGAATGTTCCAAAAAAGAGAAAATATCTAGTGAGCTGAAGTTCTCAGGGAGACAATGTCTTCTTGACGCCAGAGGTCAGAAGAGAATGCCCAAACTGCTTTGAAGTGATAAGAAAGGAACAGTAACTCAAATAATTACTCTTTGCAACCAAGGTATGCAGAAGAACATCTCCGAATGCACAACACATCAAACCTTCATCTAAGAACAGGAAACTGAGGCTACAATTCACATGGGCTTCCCAAAATTCAACAACAGATGATTGGAAAAACATCACCTGGTCTGATAAAGATTTCTTGAACATGACATTAAGTTCACTGTACTCAAATGGCCTCCACAGTCACCAGATCTCATTTCAATAGAACAGCTTCTGGATGTGGTAGAATGGAAGATTCGCATTATGGATGGACAGCCAACAAATCTGCAGCAACTGTGTGATGCTGTCACATCAATATGGACCAAAATCTCGGGGGAAGGTTTCCAGCACCTTGTTGAATCTATGCCACAAATAATTAAGGTAGTTCTGAAGGAAAAAGGGGGTCCAGCTCGGTAATAGCAAGGTGTATCTAATGAAGTGGCCAGTGAGTGTATTCTGCACTTTGAACACTGCCAGTTTTAAGAAACTAGAAGGGAAGCCCCCAGGGACCCTCAGTAAATTACTGTATTACTGATATTACAAGTTCCTTTTTGAGCAACGTAAAAATTTGTTCACCTGTAACTGAATGGCTTTGGAGTTAATGATCTCAACGATCCCAACAACGTTCTCAAATACCAGACCCAACTTCTTACAGTTGTCTAGGGAGCATGAAAACAAACCAGGTGAGAATTATAACCTGAAATTATGCCATTCATGGTAATGATTTCACTTGTGTTTTAAGGCAGCTCACCTATGATGATGGAGTTAATTTTGCCTTTAATCTGCAGGGTGGAGTTGTTACAACTGAAGACGTACACCACCTGCTTTAGTTCTGTCTCCTCGATCACCAGGTCATGTTTCTGATCAAAGTTTTCCTGCAACAGTAAGGAAACAGATTCAACACAGGTTAGATGTTGGCCTACCTGGATACCTTTGATTGTTAAATGAAAATAAATATTTGTACTATATGAAGGGGAACACAGCAGATATGGTCCTAAGAAAATAATGTTCTATGAAATTCTCCAAAAAATGCATCTCATTTCAAGTACAATTGTCTGTGCACAATTTAAACATTTAACATACCACCCTCCATTTCTTCCCCTCCAGCTCCAGCAGAGGGGGTCTTTTCTGAGCAGCTGCTGTGGGTGAATTCACAGGCACGGAGTTCTTGCTTTTGGTCGTTGTTGCTTGAGTACGCAGGCTGGGGTTCTTATGAGTCTTCTGGTCATCTGAGACATGCTTCAGACCTATAGATATAAAGTATGAGAAAAAGGCTATAAAAACACCATGGGTCTTTTAATCGCCTCAGGCCTGCTTGAATTAAAAAGACATGGAAAATGTCCTCTGTTATTCGATGTTGCTTGTGGACCCACCTTTAGTGATGTCCATGCCCTGGTTGAGTTGACTGAATAGTGCGGAGTGCTGGGCTGCTGCACTGTCTGCCTGAGGCTTGGAGTCATCATCGGTGAAGACTGGAGGAGGGCCAGGGGGAGGAGGGGGACACGGAGCACTGAGGGCTGGGGGGGAGTCAACGAGAGAAGCAGGAGCAACAGGTCCCTGGGAGATGATGAAAAAAAAATCAAACTTTAAATGGCAGTGTAAATGAAAAAAAGGCTGCATTTACTTTATGCAAGACTTCTAATTTGTCTTGATCACCAAGATCTCTGTATTGTTTGCCTGCATACTTATTTCATTATTTAATTTCTATTAATCTGTAGGGATTTACTTTGAGCCCCGTGAAAACTCTCTTTTTCACATCACTGTATATGCATAACAAAAATGAGACAATAAGGGGTTAATAATTCATATTCTTAAAGTGTCATCTAATTTGATATGACGGGTGCTGGCTGGGTTGGGGGTGACAGTACTGAGCAGGGGGGGTTAAGGGATTGCTGTGAGCTTTTCATAAGAGGAAAGCCTGACGATACACCTTTCATTCTACAGATTTCCAACAGGGGGAGTATCGCCCAAGTAATATCTTTAAGTTTGACAGCACTGATGTCTTTACTCAAAGGTGTGATATGACGGGCCAGCTGGATTGTGAACACATGCAGAAACACTTAAATGTTTTCTAACTTCAAAGTTGTAAATACCATCTTTTTTTTTGCCAATATGTTTATTGTCTTTTTCAAAATTTTTTCACAAACACATAACATATATACACCTTACACTCACAAACTGCATACCCTTGCATCATTTTTCAATCC
>VUQH01035988.1:0-14390 GCA_015106775.1 Etroplus canarensis | reverse complement strand
AATTTGGTGCTCTGGACGATCTCCACAGAGGAACCTTTGATGAACAGCGGGGAATGGTCACTCTGTGCTCTCCTGAAGTCAACAACCATCTCTTTAGTCTTGCTGACGTTCAGAGACGTTCAGAGACAGGTTGTTTCAATTCATACAGGCATGTTTGTCTATTTATTGTCTATTTATTTTAACCATAATTTTCTTGACTCTCAAATTCATATCTACTGCCTTTTAAACTTTATATTTATTTATATCTAACCATGCATCTGTAACACAATAGAATTCCCTCCTGGGATTAATAAAGCGTTCTGATTCTGATTCTGATTCTCTTTCTGCAGCGCCTAAAGTTGGTCTGCTCCCCTCAACCTGACTGGGGTCCTTTCCTGATGAAGCACCGTGGAGAACGCTACCAGAACATGATTGACCCACTAGGAACCAGCTCCCTGGGCCTCAAGCTGCCCCCAAAGGACTTCCAGCTTGGTTCTTACCAGTAGCAGCCAACCTGGCAGCACCTCAGCCACCACTTCCAAGCCCCACAGGAGGCATTGATGGGTGGTGGGCATCTTTTCCTTCACCAGTTCTTCTCCCTCTCCCTCCTGTTCCTTCCCTCTCTCTCCTGCTCTGTATGTCTTTGCTTCCTTCTTTCTTTGCATTATCATGGATATGGAAACAGGCTCCCTTTCATCTTTCTTTATGTCTTCACCTTTTCCTCTCTTATCTCAGGGAGGAGTAGCTACCCAAGTGGAATCTACTCTTCCGCTGCTGCTTTGTACACTGTTAATGGGCTACCATTGCCTCCCACTCATGACCACTGATTACTCCAGAACCCTTCCCAGGGATCCTTTTTCCAAGAGAAAAATTGTGTCATAAAATGACACAGCTCAGACTGCACTTGCAATATTAGACTCACCATAGCTGCTCACTATGGAGTTGTGTGTGTATGTGTGTGTGCGTGGCATCAAGAGATAATGAATCATCTCGGTGCAAGCAGACACAGGGAAACAAAAAGAAAATTGAGCGACAGAGAAAAAAAAACACGATTCAACGCGCTTGGTGGGGATCTGTGTTTGGTTCCATCTGTGTACAAAATTCCATCGGCAATACAAATAATATAAACTGCCTTGGAATAAAAAAAGCCCCACAAGATGCTCTGTTATCACATTTTGTTCTTATCCAGCAGTATAAATGTATATTCATAAGAGCTACTACTCAATCGCTATTGCTTTGTCAAAAATAGATTATAAGATCTGCAATTTGTGCCTCCTACATCCTAGTAGAGTAGCAAATGTGTTCTGATTACCACTTTCAGTAGATACACTTTGGCCTTGGATGACTCTGCAGCAAGCTTGGGTTTATTTTCTTTCCGAACCCGAGGGACCATTTGTGATACCCTCTGTCTTTGTCTGTTTATTAAGTTGTATTCTTGTTGTATTGTCCTAGTACTGAAAGTAGCACATTTAAATTAGCACATTCCTAGCATAGAAGTAGTCTATCCTTCCTTTAGAAGGTGATACCGTGGTCATTTAATCCCTCTTAGGTCTCAAAACCTAATAGTTGCTATTTGTGCATATATTTTAGAGGTGTATTTACGTGTTGTGAAATTGTTAAGCCATCTGATAAAATCTTCTTTGCAATGTATATTGCATCAGTAGAGTAATAATATGAAATGTGTATATATATATATATATATATATGTATATATATATATATACATATATATAATGTGTGTATAGCCTCGAGCAGCGATAGGGCTAGCAAGACAGGGATTGAGAGTGTTTGTGCGTGTGTGTATGCGTGTGTGTTAATGTCTCTCTGAACCCTAAGTTTCTGTCGCTAGCTGTGTAATATTTTGTACAAAGTGTACACTTCATAAAAACAGGACTTTCCTCGAGTAGTGTGTGTTGTCGCGTCCTCACAATATTAGGAACAGCTGCTATATGTGAGCAGATGAAGATTAGAAAATGGCCTCCTTCTATCCTGGAAGTGTACTTTGTCTCTAGTTGTTTGTGGTAGAGCTCTTGAGACCTCTTTGTCATTTCAGACTTATGCCTCTTTGCTTCTGTGTGT
The DNA here is from genome assembly GCA_015106775.1 of Etroplus canarensis. NCBI lineage: Eukaryota > Metazoa > Chordata > Actinopteri > Cichliformes > Cichlidae > Etroplus > Etroplus canarensis. The sequence goes on along the minus strand of VUQH01035988.1, from coordinate 12,332 downwards.
GTCCTCATGAAAACAGGGTCTCAGGTATACTCGATTCCGTCAGACTACTGTGGTAGCTGTGGGAATAATAGCAGCCAGTGCACAGAAAGGAGTAGAGCCACCCCGACACTTAATTGTACTGGAAAAAGTGTGAAAGTGTGTGGCAAAAGGTGTGTTGTAACCTGTTTTGACCCGCTCTGTGCACTGTTAAACATGGGTCATTATGAGTTAGTTAAGCAGAAATCAATAAGAAGTTAAAATTAATCAGTTTAATTTTCATAAGCAGAAAATTAAAGGCTCTGAGCAACTTTTAATTACACTGCGGTCCTGCAGAATCAGCCAAATTACTGTAATTTAACACATATTTCTCTTTAAGGCTTCCTGTTAAGACATCCTCAGCACAAATGAGCCACTGTTTCCTGGGGCATAAAAGTCATGTCCTGATCTAATGCCACAGCAGCTTGAAGAACAGTCCGGTGCAGCTCAGCAGGTGGTCAGACCAGCTTTGCAGCCTCTTGAAATATGACATGACAGGCAGCCAACTTTTACTTTGTGGGCTGCCAACCAATTACCTTCAAAGTAACACCATGTATCCACTCAGAAGCAATTAGTCCTTTTCACAATTTGACCAGCTGGATATGCATTTTCATGTTGAAACAAGGTCCTAATCGGCTTTACTGTGCTTTTAACACTGCAGGTGTTTAATTGTGGTGTAACTTGAGTGTTTTAATGGAGGCTACTGTATAGATTCTATAAGGGTTCGTAAGAGTTTAAGGGTCTCCTTAACTATTTCTCTAAGCCATGTATTTTCATGAACTTTACATGTAAATAGCGCAGATATAATTTAAGAGGTTGTATGGTTTGAAAACAAGACATGATCAATTAAAGAGCACAAATGCCCGATGTTAAATAGCGTGCTTCCTAGACCGTGTTGCTTTCATTAAGCCGTAGCGCATTTAGCTCTATTTGTTCAAATGTGATAATAAACTGTATGTCTGTGTATGCTTGTATGTATGTGTTTGTCTGTGTATTAGTTGAACTGAACTTCCATTTATCTGTCAATCCGATGTTTGCATGGTCAGTCTCAAAGTAGATTGCTAAAAGAAACAGAGGAGATGTACAGGACGTTTTTCCTCGGGATGCCTCGCCTTGATGCACCTCGTTCTGGAGAACCAATTATGAACTTGAGCTGGGTAAAACAGACTTTTAACACTAATCCGCTCCAGAAGAATTAAACCCTATGGCTTCCATGCAAATTAGAGCAGGGCTGGCCAAAGGAGCAGGTTGGCATTTAAATCATATGTTGGATGTAGCAGACAGTTTGCTCATTGTTATAAGACTTGAATGATAAAAGCCTTTATGCCCTGAGAGAGATTTTAATGCTTTCATTTGGGGGTCTTCTTCTGCACCCCGTATGTTCCATTTCTACAGAGATTCTCTGCCTTTGTTTTCAGAAAAAAAAGCTTAAGGTTTAGTTAAAACCACACTGAGTCATAAAATGTAACAATGAAGAGCTTGCATGTGCAGTTTGTGTTGCTGTAACTCGATGTCCATGTATAATAATCTTTGTCCTGTCCTCTGGATAGTATAATTCGGTGCATGTTTACTTTAGGGAACTTTTTGTTCTACGTAAAGAAACAGAAGGTTGCAGTTGTCCTGTTGCAGAGGAGGAAGAAGAAAAACAACAGCAACAAAAAAAGGAAATGCTATTTTGCTTAGCCTTGCAAGTCAACTTTGGGCAGTATAAGTAACCAAAGAAAGAATAATTCATATAGGGTCATAGTGAAAACAGAAAGCAATCTTTAGAAGAAAAAAAGGACTGTCTAATCTGCGTATAGGAGGTCAAGATACTGCCATTCATAAAACATGTAGTGTTCTTCGATGTTTGCCAATATGTTACAAAACATCTTCAGGTAACCATTGGCCTTATAGATGTCCTCTTATGGTAGAATATATGTATTTCAGAAATAAAACCACACAATAGCTGTCTGTCTCATATGGTACCAGTATTCCTATTGTTATGTCTGTTGTGTCTTTTTTGGCACCTTATTGTGTGACCTATGAATGCATAGGTTAAATTTCCAATTACTTGAGTAATGTCATATATTTCTGTGTGTTCTATGTGAGGCACTGCTGCCTATGGATATAGATATGTGCCTCCAAAAGCCCATGACATCATTTGATTTTAAAACTGAGAGTAGACATACACTATATAAATTGTTTTAAATGTGTGTGATGTGTAAAAAAAAAATAGAAAATATATATCATATATGTGAAATGCATTTATTTATTTTCAACTTCATCAATCTATGAGGCTCTACCTCAGATTTTGTATTTATGTATAGAAATGCTATTGGATTATAGTATCTTTGCCAATTACAATATATCGCTATTATATCATGAAATGTATAACCTATGAATCAATAAATAAATGTTATTGTTTTCCTTGTTGTCACTGGCTTCTTCCAGACAGCACGCCTGCTAAGCTTTCAGAGCTGTGAATAACAAAAAGGAAATTAGGCTAAGACAATAAATCCCCTGTGTGAGTCAAGTCTGTCAGTCAACTATTATATTCAGCTGCTAAAGAACTGAAGGCATCATGACCATATGAAAATTTAACACTGTTTATTGTCAACTAAGAAATTGTGATCAAAGAAGAGTGAAGTAGAAAGAGAAATCTAATTTAAAAGTTCCTGCAGGCATGCTGCTTGTTCGCTTCTTTTGAATTCTATCAGCTGACTGGCTATTATCACTTCTACGGGTGTTGCTTTCGGGCATCCTCTTCTACTTACTTAATCACAAAAGGTGGATTACCCTCCATTCTGCTCGTTAATAAGTAACACAGATTGTGTAACAGATCACTAGCAGATCTGTGAATATGTTCAGTTAGGACCAGTGAACACTGTCCTGATGACTTCATGGTCTTTAGGGCAGGTCATCTTATGGCTCCCAAGTTGCTCCTGTATGAAAGCCTTGATTTTTCAGTCAGATCTATCCCTCTATTGTCACATCTAGTACACACGCATACAGGTAAGTCCATAAGTTTTGGGACAGTGACACAATTTTTTTTTAGTAATTTTTCCTCTGTTCCACAGTAGAATGTAAATCGAACAGTCAAAATTTAATCAAAGTGCCACTTTTAAATACATGGTCACAATTTTCAGAGGTTTGAAAGTCTCTGAAAAGTAGTGTAGTGGTTTACATGTTTGCCTTTCAAAGCAAAAGGTCTGTGGTTTGATTGAGACACAAGCCCCTCCCACCGCATATGATTTTGTCAGAATGGGCATCTGGGAATAAACTGATGTAGATTACTCTGCTGTGGCGCCCCCTATAGGGAAAATGCAAGGGGGAAGCCAAAGGGGCAAAGATATGTCAATGCAAGTGAAGGAGGCCATTATTAGGCTGAAAAATCAAAACAAACCTATCAGAGAAATAGCAGAAAATTTAGAAGTGACCAAAACAAGGATCTGGAGCATTCTTCAAAAGAAGGAAGTCACTGGCCGGCTCAGCAACACCAAAAGGCCTGGAAGGCCGTGGAAGACAACAAATGTGGACAACACACAAAATTCTTCACTTGGTTAAGAGAAAAAATCTACCTAAGTGAAGAACGCTCTCAAGGAGGGAGGTGTACCATTGTCAAAGTCTACAATCAAGAGTCACCTTCATGAATGTAAGTACAGAGGGTTTCCAAAAATATGGCTATATATACCACCATATCTATCTATCTATCTATCTATATACCAGTGGTTATACTCAAGAACAGTAAGGCCTAGATTAGACTGTGCTAGAAAACATCTTAAAGAGTCTGCCAAGTACTGGGGGGGAAAATATTTGGATAGATGAAACCAAGATGAACTTGTACCTGAACAATAAAAGAGAAAAGTATTAGGAGGAAAGGAACAGCTCATGATTGGAAGCATGCCATATCATTTGTCAAACATGCTGGAGGAAATGTTATGGCACTGGCATGTATGGCTGCCAGTGGAAGAGGGTCGGCAGTGTTTATTGATGGTGTGACTACTGATAGAAGTAGGATGAATTCTGAAGTGTACAAATACTGCAAAACTGATTGGATGAGGCTTCACGGTGCAAGTGGATAGTGACCCAAAGCATACTCCAAAAGCAGCTCAAAGCTTTCTCAAGGCAAAGAAATGGGATATTCTTCAGTGGCCAAGTCAATCACCTGATCTCAGCCTGACAGAGCATGTGACTGACAACAAAGCAGAGCATCTCAAGGAAGGAAACACAGCATCTGATAATGTCTATGGGTTCTGGACTTCAGGCTGTCACTGACTGCAAAGAATTTTCTTCCAAACAGCAGTCCTTATATTTACAACTACGGTATGTGAGTTTGTCTCATTACTTTATGGGGGAGTATATACAAAAATGGCTGTAATTCCTTAACAGTTAATGCAATTCTCTTGTCAAACCCCTTGAATTTAAACTGAAAGTCTGCAATTCAATCACAACTGAATGATTGATTTAAAATCTCTGTGGTAGTTTACAGAAACAAAATTACAAAAAAAAAAGTAATAGTACCAAAACTTAACCCATAAGAACCCAGCCCCAACTGACCAAGAGGCCCACACAGATGTAAAAAATTTAATATGTTTGTTACATACATGTCACCATGGGTTCTTATGGGTTGATGACTTAATTGTATATGTTAAAATTTCAATGCACTGATCACCTACATTATCCACAAAACTGAGCATTCTAACGTGTGTTTAATGTTGTGATAGAGTCTGTTTTAACCACAACCTATGATGTCTTTTTAAAAGCCTAACTAATTAGTTTGGTGCCTAAACCTTACCAAAAATGCATTAAACTGACAGTAAAGACTGAGTAAAAACAAAATTTAACCCACAAACTGGGTCTTGAACTTAAGTATCCTGGGTGGAAGTCATCTAATTTATACCATACTAACCCTCCGATTCCAGAGTAATACTTTCCACATCAATGAGTAGAAAGGGGACTGCTGGGGTCAGAGTGGCCCATGGAAAGTACAATAGAGCTTTCAATAGGAACAGAAAAAAGTCACGAAAATAACTACATGGCACTGGTTTCAGCAAAGGAGGAAGCTTATGTGGACTTTTGTTTCTCTTCTAAAGTAGAAAAAAATCCACCCAGTATTTCTCTTCATCAACACGTTAGGACCCATATTAAATGAGGTAATATCAGCTCACTGAACTTACTACTTGGTAGAAGAGGTTGCCTACAGATGATAATTGGTTTGATTACAACTGATAACAGTCATTTACTGGGTTGGGCTGATGCCATTCAGAACTGCTACTTACTTGAGCAGAAAATGTGCATCTTTCACATCCAATACATTTGCAATTTCAGTCCATTTTTATGCAGCACAGTGTATCGGTCATGCAATCAAGGACCTTAGCAATGCTGAGAAAGACTAGAAGTTAGTGACTGAAATGCCTAAAGGGATTTATGGCTTTTTGTACATGTTTATGACAAAGACAGGCAAATAGCCTTTGATTTCAGCTGATTTGTAAAATACATTATTTCTACATTAACATATTGCAAAATGACCAAAACTAATACTAACACAAACACTTAACGTTTGGGAACAAAATTAATTTGACTGGAGTTTCAAAAGATTTTCTTGCAAACTTTTTAAACACACATTTGATTATGCTTGCATTAAAACTAAAACTAATTCAAACTCAGGTATACCGGCACTTTGGAGTGAACATTGTCTTACTCACGTGTAGTCAAAATTAATCTGCTACATTAAGCATTAACTGGGACTAAACACAAAGAAGGTATGCAGGTATCTTATCAACCAGAACATCAGTGACTCAGTAGCTCATCCAGTGCATGATCCCTCACAACTCAAAGGTTATTGTAATGTATGAAGTACAGAAAGAATGTAATATAATTTTCTTGTCATTGGTTGGCTGTGTTGTGCAAACTAATGAGGATTAAAATCCACTGAGAAGTCAAGAAGGCTCACAAATTGTCACATCCAGGGCAAAGGCCCTATAGCTTATGCTGTTATCATGCCATAAAAACCTGGAAAAATCATTTTTTGCATAGATGGCAAAGGGGCACACACAAATTCAAATTTTATGAACATTACAATCAAGACTAATGCTCTGGAAGGAGTAGTGATTGTTGTTAAAATAGAAAAAGTGCCCATAAAACGACAAATCTGACCTTGATCTTGAGCACAGTTTGGGGAAGACCCATTCGGTGATCATTGTGTACAAGTTTCACTAAAATCTGGGGAAGGAGAAGTAGCAATTCTTGTAAAAAATGGAAACATGCCTGCAATGTGGCGAATATGATCTTGACCTTCAGCATAGTATGGGGTCAAAACCATTTAGGTGATCAAGTTATGCAAGGTTGAATAAATTCTGACCAATACTGTGGCACTTCTTGTGAATCAGTCTGAATCCAACTCTGAATCAGAATCCTTTATTAATCCTAGGGGGGGAAATTGCTTAAATGGTAGATGGACTTTGAGCTAGAAGAGCTAAAAACACATGTAACAGAAAAATATGAAATTTTTTTGGCTGATGATGAAAAATGTCCCAGTCCTATAGTGGTTTACACGTTCACCTTACAAGCAAACAGTCCCTGGTTCAGTTCCAGGTGGGGACACAAGGCCCTCTAACCATGGAGGTAAAACTTCTGCTAAGTTACCGGTGTTTTTTTTAAAACTGATGATGAAAAGTCAGAATTTCACTGAAGTCATCCTCCTTTGACCAAATGTTTGCCAAAATTTCATAGTAATCCACATATTGTAATTTAAACTAACTAAATTCGGGGATATAAAGCTGTTACCAGCAGTGGTAGAGTGGTTAACACCATTACCTCACAACAAAAGGAGCCAGGGTTCAAATCCACTGATCAGCTCCAGTCCCACTGTGATCCTAAATTGGATAAGCAGAAGAAAATGGAACAATGGATGGAATTACCAGTTTAAGTAAACTGTACAGGATTTCTTTGATGCCAGCCAGTATCAAGCAGAGAAAAATCTATCTCATTATCTCTAATGTTTTTCTCTTTGACATCACATTGTTTCAGAAAGTCCCAGCAGTCACTCAGCAGGAGCAAAGCGAGGACCTCTGAATTAGAAAGTGCATGAGAGACTTCTTCACAGTTGGTTACGCTGTTTTACTACGGAATATCTGTTAATATTTTGAACTTGTAATTAATTTTTGTGAATTTTCTACTAAAAGTTTATCAGTTATTAGTAATAATTGACAGTAAACCAAAAGAATTCAGAAGTAGAAATATAAAAATGTTAAAAAAATAACACACAACACAATCATTGGAGATCATCGGAGTCTCTCTTCCCTCTATCACAAACATTTACACTGCATGCTGCATCCGCAAAGCTAACAGCATTGTGGATGATCCCTCACACCCCTCACACACACACTGCACACGCACACAGAACTGTACAAGACTACGAACTAAATGTACAGTACTCTGTCCCTCACACATACACACACACTCTTTATTTGCACCTATCATTTCATTTTCTGTTTTTCTTTCGGCACTAGTGTCTTGTTTTTGTGTTGTCTTTTCTTTTTGTACTGTTTTTGCTCTATATTGACCTTGCACTATTTGCAACTAATTGCACACATTGCACACTTTGCACTTTATGTGGCTAGGGGAAAAAAAATCCCTCAGTCCTACCTCTATGTCTTAGTCCTAACTCTGTGTTGTTTTCTTTCCGTATTTGATCTTTATGTTGTATGCTTATGTTGCACCAGGTTCTGGAGAAACGTTCTCTCATTTCACCATGTTCTGCATCAGCTATATGTGGTTGAAATGTCAATAAAGCTTCTTGAATCTTGAATCATGAATAAACTGCACAATCTGCCCAGATTTACATGTGGCTAAAATCCTCTGATGTTACTGGTGGTTGAATTTTTTCTTTATTGTATAAGATTAAAAAACAAAAACAGATTGCAAACCACAAGGAAAATTTCTAAATTTCTTAAAGACAAGCATCATTTACCACCTCTTGAAAGTGCATAGAAATTACAAGTACCTACAGTAGGAAAAAGTTTGAATTTTTAGACACCACTTTGTCTCCTTCTTGGTGACAGACATTTATCATTCTGAACAGGGCAGTCTCGCCCACTCACTGCCCGACGGCTTCTTTGTTTATTTCACCATCAGTTAAAAGTTGCCTGGCCCTCGGCTAGATGACACAAGACTCAGATCACAGTTTCCTGCCTGTATTCAGCTGACAAGAAAGTCCTTTATGACTTATCAGCTGATGAAAATTGATAAGATAAGTCAGAACATGTGCTGACCTTGAGGAGCAGAAGACTTCACAAGCAAACTCAGTATAAGTTATGCTGACAAGTGAGAATGACTTTAGAACACGGTCTGAGCTACCTCTTAACAATCATGATAACACTAAGAACAGTCTCAGTTTGTATTGTTCCACTGCTTTTGTAGATAATTGAGTAATGTCTAGCTATACACTCTCTTATTTATTTGCCTTTCTGCTCCTCAAAACATTTGAGCTTGGGCAATTAAATAGCACTGTGTTAGTGAATACTGCCTTGTCTAAACTCACTTGAAACCAGTGTTAAGATAATTGTTTCTTCTTGTCTTGAGGGCATGATTCAGGGGTGGTACTTTGGAAACATTACTATAATTTGCACCACTGTCAGACTCAGTGACAGGCACAAAAACATTTCCTCCACCTTTCAGCTGTTTGAGCTGCAAACCTTTAATGTGTTGTAGCATATAAGCAGTGCTGACAAAGGTCATTTACCCTTTTCTTCCCTGTCTGTGTCTCCCTCTGTTTTTTGCCATGTGCATTCCATGCAAGTGCATGTCCAGAGGAGGGTGTGGGGTGGCACGAGGCCCCTGAAAACAGTGGTGGAATGCAACACAGTCTATTTACTCCACTACTTCACTGAAGTACAGTACTGTGCAAAAGTCATGAGCAACTCCTTATTTCTTTATATTTTGCTAGGAAAATGGGAAAAGGGGCAACATTATAATTGAAAAAAATGTGTAAACATAAATAGAAATATGGTACATAAGACAAAAACAGAGTTTTACTATTCTAACCAGCTTGAAAGTGAATACATATGACCACCTTTATTCTTCAACACAGCTGGAACTCACTTAGGTGAGCTTTCCTGTAGTTTCTTTAAGTAGTCTTCAGGAATAGTTTCCCAGTCTTCTTGAAGGACATTCCAAAGCTCTTCTTTGGATGTTGGTTGCCTTTTTTTCTGTTCTCTGTCAAGATGATCCCACACTGCTATAATAATCTTGAGGTCTGGGCTCTGGGGAGGCTCATCCATGACTGATAGTGTTCAGCTGTGTGTTTTCTATCCAGGTAGGCTTTTACTGTATTGACAGTGTGTTTGGGAATATTGTTGTGCTAAAGAAGAAGTCATTGCCAATAAGATACTTTCCAGGTAGTATTGGATGGGGTTTCCAAAATCTGACCAGAATATTTTTGTGTTCATAATTACATCGATATTGGTAAGATACCCATCACAATTGACTGAAATGCAGCCCCAAACCATAACAGAGCCTCCACCGTGTTTTACACAAGCTGCTGCACTCACTGCTGTACCTCTCTCCTGACCTCCTCCGTACATATCGATGACAAATTGAACCAAAAATTTCAAATTTGGCTTTATCACACCATTAGACCTGTAGCCACTTATTTTTAGTCTACTTTTTCTTGTAATGTGGTACACCTCAGCCTTTTTTCCACATTTCTGAGACTATTTCTGATGAGGTTTCAGCAAACAGTAGATGGATCAGCTGAAGAGCCAGATGCATCTACCTGTGGTCATCAAACTTTACAACTGCTTCTTTTAACACCCCACCATATCGTATATATAGAATGTTTATGTGACATATTGCACTATTTACATTTAGGTTTATACATTTTCATGTATTCTTCTATCTCTCATAAAAATATATATTTATATTTACTACTTTAATGTTTTGATTGCTTATGTGACATTGCACTTTGAAATGTTGGTTTATACATTTGAATTTTCCCATCTTTCATAGTTATATATATTTATGCCTAATGGAGCATCTGTAACTCAAGCAATTTCCCTCCTAGAATTCTGATTCTGATTCTGATCTCTCAGGGCTTGTGTTAGGTCTTTGCTGGATTTTTCCCCCTATTTCTTGACTCCTTTTCCTATTTCTTGACTTTTAGATACTGTTCATTTGCTGTAGATAGTTTTTAGGCCTGCCACTTCTTCTTTTGTCCAACACTTGTCTAATTTCCTCAGTTTTTTAAGGACAAACTGGACATTGTTATGTGTTTTTGTGACAGGCTGCTAGTGAGAAAGTGCTGAAAGATACGATTTAAAATTATTTCTTTGCTAAGCTTTCTGTTATTTGTAGACAAAACACTGGTTCAGCCCCTGTGTTTGGTGCCTTTTTATGCTTAAGTGAGCCAGAGATCAGTGTTAAGTGGCTTAACAAACAAAAACATTCCTTTGTCAGTAGTCAGGTACAAGGACTGGACTTAAAATGAGTGAAAAAGCAGTCAATGTTAAATGAAAAACTTTGGTTGGCCTTCAGAAAGCATGAAGAACTATTGCTCAAGACCAATGAACTTAGTGACTCCTTGGAGGCAAAATGTAAAGAAATGAGAGGTAGCTCAAGACTTCTACACAATATAGTTTTAATGTATTTGTTGTTCTACATTGTACTTCAATGCTGCTACATTTTGTATTGTATTGTATTGTATTTTGCTACATTTTATATTGTACTTTGTACTTTTTCAAATAAAAATCTACTAATATATTTGGTTTATTATACATAAAGTTACATAGTAGTATATGAAGTGGCAGTCACTTTAAGAACTTTCTCTAAATGCCAGGACAAGCGGCTTCAGTGCTTCCTTTCTTATCTCCTTTAGCATGAGATACACTGCAGCTTAAAAAAGCAATGCTCTACTCAGCTGTTCTCAGAAACAAACTGGACAAAAACAAAGCCACCGCCAGGATTTAACTATACAACTACATGAGAGCTTTCATTTGATAACTACTGCAGTGATGAATATGTTTTGGCGAGTAACAGGTTATTTAACCATAACTGATACAGTAAGTAGCTTCTTATTTCTTAAACAACCATGTCAGAAGACATATTCTGTGCTTTAGAATAACATGTTACTCCATTTCAGAAGGGTCAAATTAATGGCCTGCATCAGCATCAAGATTACTACAAAGGAGACTGCTTAAACAAACAAATGGATTAACTACTTATGACTCAGGCAAAACCCCCCAAAATTATTAATGTAAGTACCAAGGCTTTCCACCAAGGCGAAAACCACAGCAAGGCCAGATTAGACTTTGCCAGAAAACATCTAAAAGAGCCTGCCAAATTCTGGAAAAAAAAAAAATTCTTTGGACAAATGAAACCAAGATGAAGTTGTAGCCGAATGATGGGAAAAGTATGGAGAAGAAAGGAACAGCTCATGACCCAAAGCATACCAGTTCATCTGTTAAACATTGTGGAGGCAATGTTATGGCATGGGCATGTGAGGCTGCCGATGGAACCTGGTTACTAGTGTTTATTAGTGAGATGGTTGCCCCTCCCTGAGCCTGAGTCTGTGGGAGGTCTCTTCCTCTTATAGTTGCCACAACCCCTGAGCTTTTCCTGGCGTTTGCGCTTCCTTCCTCTGTGTGTTTTTCCCACTTTTGTGATGGTCTACCCCACCCTCACTGGTTTCATTTGTGAACGGTTTTCCAGTTAGTTCTCTCTATCACTGTGCGTGGATTCCCGAATCACAGATGTATTTTACAGGATTGCTTATTGGATTTAATTTTTTTGTAATTTTTGCCACCACTTCTTTCTTGTTTTTGCTGTTTTTGTGATTTCACCTTTAGTGCAAATCATTCTTTTAAATTCCTTATAGCCCTCTGGTTGAAGCTTTTGCTGCACTGGGGTGAAAACTTCGTGGCCTCCCATTCATCATTCCTCCAATCTTTCGTCATTTCATTCCAATCACAGAGCTGTTGATCATGGTTATCATTATCAGTAAATATACCCCAGTTGATTTAACTCAGGAGCACTGCAGTTCCCTAGGATGACTAAATATAATTTAGCTTTTATCTTTGCAGGATCTGAAGAACAACTAGACTGGATTATTATAACCATGATTAGCCAGTCCTGGATTCTTCACCTCATCTTGGACTTTTTAAATGATGCATAGAAAATGGGCTCCAGCTCTTTTTTTTTTCTGTTGGTTTGTCTGTGTAGTCTGTATGTTGCTCTCAGTGGATTTAGGTGTCCTCTTGGATTTCTCTCGCTCGCTCTTTTTTTTTTTTTAAATTTTTACTTTGTTTTGATAAAGCTTGTTTTTAACAAGTTTTCCCAGC
>VUQH01035983.1:13997-27268 GCA_015106775.1 Etroplus canarensis | reverse complement strand
TGCCACAACCCCAATGTGTGTGTGTGTGTGTGTGTGTGTGTGTGTGTGTGTGTGTTTACATTTATCTCATCTTTCCTGTAAAACTGCATTCAAAAAGAAATTGTGCGTGTTAAAAAGGTGATAAAGTCAGACAGAATAGGTTGTGGCTTTGTTGTTAAGCTTTATGTAAAATTTGAACTAGTTATGAAGAGGGCAAAGAGTAGTTTGAGTCCCTTTGTGACTACGGGTGATAAGTTAATCTGTTCTGAAGGCAAACGCTGGCATGGCTCTTAAAAGAGCCTTTGACTGTTTTCACAAATGTTTACAGCAATAACATAAAAGTATGAGGAGGTGGATTTGTTCAGATAGTTTCTCTGGACAAGGCTGAGAGTTTTCTTGGTGTATTCATGCAGTTTAAAAACCCTCCTTTTTCATGATATCAGAAGAAGGTATGATTCATAACATTAATAGACACAGAACTCTGCTCTGGCACAATCACATTACACAAATCACACATTTTGTTTGCTTGGTGTATTAAGCTCCTCTTGTTTAGCTTGTCATTACTGCCATTATCATACCACTGCAACACTAACAATTACTGAAAGAACTACTGTTTAACTTCGGGTGAAAGTAAAAATGGAGAGATCTTAAATGCGATGAAAATATCCATTTCAAAGCACATTATGAGCATTTTCAGTGTGTTTTTAGGCCTGTCATTGGACATGCTAATGTTAAGGAAACCAGAATACATTTTCTATTAAATAATTATTGCTATTTTGCATTCCTCAAATGAAAAAAACTAGAATGCCTCTCTTGTCCAACCCGATCTGATAAAGTCTGGTGGCTGGGCCCCTGGGGTGGATTAAATTTGGCCTGAATTCCCTAAGGCTTTGGATGCTGTGGGGCTACCTTGGTTGATATGCCTCTGCAGCTGACTAGGGATTTTGTTCATAACTTTTATGGACAGAATTCCTAGGTGCAGTCAAAAGATGTAGGGTGTCAGATTCAGTGATCTCAGGATCTCATTTTTCCTTTATGCAGATGATGTGGTTGTGTTAGCTTCATCGAATGATGACCTCGAGCTTGCATTGGGGCAGTTTGCTGCTAAGTTTAAGGATTAGTGGCCAGAAAAGGGTGGCATGCCAGTGTGGGTTGGGTTGAGTTGCTGCCCCAGGCGGAGGAGTTCAAGTAACTTGGGGTTCACAAGTGAGGGAAGGAGGAAGTGGGAGACTGTACTGGCCTGTTGTGGTGAAAAGAGTGCCGAGTGTGTAAATGAAGTTGGATACCTGACGGTTGAGATATTCTCTTATCATCACCTACTATCACAAGTTGTGGGTAGTAGCCTAAGGAATGACATCGCGCATACAAGCGGCTCAAGTGAGCTTACTCTGGACGGTGTCTGGGTTCTACCTTAGGGATTGGGTGTGGAGCTGTTACAGCTCCACATTGAAAGGAGCCAGTTGAGGTGGTTCAGGCATCTTGAGCAGGATGTACCTGGGCGCCTCCTAGTTGAGCTGTTGCGGGAATGTCCGACAGGCAGGAGGCACTGTGGTAGATCCAGGACGTGCTGGGTCTACCTGTCTTTGGAATGCCTCAGTGTTTACCCAGAAGAACTTGAGGAGTTCAAATTCAAATTCAGAAAACTTTATTTGCCCCCAGGGGGCAATTAAAAGGCATGTTGGAGCAGCATTTTTAAACAAACTGAAACGTTAACCTAATACAAACTGTCACACATACACCATACAGAATAGGAAATAAAATAAGATCAAGTACGATAGGATAAATAAAATAAATAGAAATAATATTAATAGTAATAATAATATATACATAATATATATGTAAGGGTGCTAGCTGTATGAATAAAGTATGAATAAAGAATAAAGTGCAGACAGATGAGTTAGGTGGTTGAGGAGAGGGTAGTCTGGGCATCTGTTTAGGCTGCTGCCCCGTGACCTGGACCTGGATAAGCAGCAGAGGATGGATGGAGGGATGGTTAATGTGACTGCATTTACAGTCAGGTCATATTGTCTACATTAATCTTGATTTTTGTTTCATACAGTGCACTGAACTGCTTAAAACTTCAGCCTGAGGTGCTGGGAAATGTGCTGCAGTTAAAGAGAACTAGTGTCGCCTGTGGTGCTAGCTCTTTGACACGGATTCCTGGACACCTAAGCAATACAGAAAGTTTCTTCATGTCACACTTGGCACCGCCAAACAACAAGAATGATTAGCATTTATTTTGAGTTAGAAAGTCCATTTATTAAAATCATTTGGCTATTTTGTCTCCACCAACTGCAAGGGGAAATGGCTCTTCAGCAGCCAAATGTTCAGCTGAATTTATCAGCTAGTTGGTAACTTCTCTCTCTTGGTGGTGGACAGGAAGGATATAGCTGAGCCACAGCTGCCTGCTGTGCCTGTAAACAAAATAAAAAGCTAAAATGCTTGTCGAGCTGTGGGGAACTGCATTCGAGTGACTATTGAGATCATTATCTTCTTAATGGTGTTTCTGAATTTGAGCAACAGGTGCTAATGAATATGCTTAAATACACCTTAAAGCACGTGACCCACGCACAAGGCGAAAATAAAAACAAGCCACAGCGTCTGTGCCAAGCCATCATAGTGAGTCTCCTCCAACCAGAGTTGTATACGGCAGTGAACATCGTTATTTCATGTTTATAATGTCACAGGGGTGCCTGGCTGTGCCTCCTGCCATTCACATAATAATAATAATATAAACATCAAATTAAATGGAGGGAGAGGAATCAGCTGCCTGAAAGGCAGTGAGTGATTAAATGTACTCTCTCAAGGAGAGACGGGATGGACAGAAAAGAAAATGACCCGTTTGTCCTGCAGGTCAGGAGGCCAAGACATCAACTCACACGTCCACCTCAGGGCACGTTTGAATACCTTCCACGCCACTCCTGCTTCGAGGCAGATACATGTGTACGTCCACTTGAGAAAGTGCCTTTGAAACATGCGGGCTGTTCCTTTCTCTGCCAAACATACACTCTACAGACAGAGGTTGCAGTGTGCACTGTGGATTATGCCCAGTATTCTTCTGGTGCAAGCAGACTGCAACCGGGGCGTTTAGAGTCTCTTCAGAAAGAATTCAGTTCTTACCCCTCTATCTACACTTAATAAGCACAATGAAAAAGATCAGTTTTGGGGATGAATAAAAGAAACTGAAATCTTTGATCTACAAAGGTTTCCTTAACACCAGACTTTATAGAATCATCTTTCCCAGCCATTACAGCTCCCTGTCTGCAGGCTTTGCACATTGACCACTGGGCAGTTTATCCTTTTTTTTTGGCAGACTTTGTCAAGCTTGGTTAGACTGGATGTGAAGCAGAAGTGAACTGTTATTTCTAGGTCTCTCCAGAGGTGTTATATTTGGGCTTTGGCTGGGCCACTTAATAACAAAGACTGGTCCTGAATTTTCCTGTGTGTTTTTGGCTGCAGGCTGTGCTATATGTTTGTGCTTGTGTAGATAGCTGAACCGCCACCACACTCACAGTTTGCCTGGACAGTGAAGCAGGTGAATTTGGCTGGATTCATACTCACTTCAACTCTGATGGCATCTCACGAGTTTACCCAGGAAGTAAAACTCCTGAGATTTAGGATCTTTTTTTTTTTTAAAGGTTTCAAGATAGGCAGCATGTTTTTGATGGCGAGTTCCTGGAGAAAATCTGCACAAGCAACTCCACAAAGAAAGGTCCCGCCTTAGTTCGAACTTTAAACACTATGTGGAGTCCTGTTAAAAGTTTCTTTCTCACATGACTACTGAACTGCTGGACAGAAGCAGTGAGTAACCACATTCTGCACTGGTGTGTGGACTTCAACCTGCAGGGAAGGGAAGCTGCTGCATTGCGAACTTTAGCCACAGTCAGCGGACCAGTTCGCCATTGTGCATCTTATACATGGTTAATCATTTTCAAAAACTGTGGTTAGAAGTTTGAAACGGCTTTTAAATATGCACACGGTATCTTCGGCTGCCTCCTTGTGTTCTCCGCAAAGAGTCGCCACAGCGGATTAATCTGCATCAGCAATTTGGCAGAGGTTTTATGCTGGATGCCCTTCCTGATGGAACCCTCCGTGGTTAGAGGGGGCTTGTGTCCCCACCTGGAATCAAACTGGGGACCTTTCGCTTTTAAGGCAAATGTGTAAACCACTTTAAATATACACACAGTATTTGTAGAGATGATATTTAAGCTCATCCATTAGATTCTGCTTAATTTTGACTGTTTTCTTACTTTTAGACAAGTTGGCTGGTCTTGTTTGTTCCTCCTGTTTAAATGACTGGTTTATTGGTCTCTAGGAACACCTTCAAACCCACCACCCTCTTGTTGTGAGGCAACAGTGCTAACCGCTGGACCCCTTAGTAATCCATGAGTGAAGTATGCATCTTACTTTCAGTGGCTACTGTTAGCTGTTCTACCATAGAAGCCTAATTGATGAAGGTTGTCCTTCCCATTAGCCCTTCCACCTCTATGGAGAACTTCTAAAGATATGTTTGAGTGATAAACACACAATTTTGATTTTAACTAAAGGATTATTAAAAGTGTTTCCTGAAGTAATTTAGTGGCTTACACATTCCCTGGTTCAATTCCAAGTGGGGATGAAAGCCCCTCTTACCATGGACTGTTGCTTCTGGAAGGGCGTCCGGTGTAAAACCTCTGCAGATTAATCAGCTGTGGCGACCCCTTGAGGGGGAATACAAGGGAGCAACCAAAGGTACGTTTTAAAGGATTATTAGAGCTGAGCACAGTTTGCATTGGCACAGCAAATGGTTTGAATACACATTTTCAGGCACACACAAACTTACCTTATTATAACTTGTTGACACAACACCACTTTACAAAGCTTGTCCTTGGCTGTGAAGACTTTTCCTTAGCACTGTAAATGCACATTACGTAATATCCTTTTGTAATTTAATTCATCTGTACAAAGAATATTTTTTTGAATTATCTCGTGATGTAGATAGCTGCGCCTGACGCCACGTCCCTGAAAGAAACACCATCAATAGCATGTTACAGTTGTTGCAGAAGATCAAAAGGCACAAAACACGTGGACTGAAAAGCAATGAAAAGACAATAAACCAACGTAAAATTCAATCAAATTTTTCTGATAACTTGATGCTCGTGTGAATAGCCTGTAAACTTTTTCATCTGCTGCTTCTTCTTATTTGTCTTACTGTTGTTTTAAGTTCTAAACGTACTTGCAGTTCATCAATAGCCTAGGTATTCAATATATGTTCAGAACATTTATAAAGTTGACGGATTTGTCTCTCTCCTTTCTCTCTTTGTTTGTCTGCAGCACAAAGACACCCAAACAGGCAGTATTTGCTGGAAGCATGCAGCTCCTGGCTGGTATCAAACTGTGCACAGGCAGAGTTCTCACCAACCACCCCCATTATGAAGATAAAGACCTGCGGGAACGGACCAGACAGGTACTGTAGGCTGCAATAAAAAGAAACTGCCAGAGGGGCTACAAGATAACACAAACACAATAAATGGAAAATCTGAAAGTAAATTGATGGTAATTACAGTGTCAGTTTTATAAAATATAGTCAGGTGGATTTGAATGCTAATTAGCAGCTTACATTTGCTTTCAGAGCTGCAGCATATGTATTTTGAAAGAGTTGTGAGTTCTTGCGAAGCTTTACCTCTTTACTTACCAACAATTTATCTGAGGACCGCTCAGGGTTATAATATGAGTCGATTTCATCTTTTAAGATGGCGGTTCAATGCAGTATACATGTTATTATGTATGCCTGTTCCACTCCTCAGTAACACACGTATCCGATCAACCAATCATGTGGCAGCAGCTCAGTGAATTTAGGCACGTAGACGTGGTCAAGACGACCTGCTGAAGTTCAAACTGAGCATCAGAATGGGGAAGAAAGGTGATTTAAGAGATGCTGAGTGTGGCATGGTTGTTGGTGCCAGATTTCAGAAACTGCTGATTTACTGAGATTTTCCCACACAACCATCTCCAGGGTTAACGGTGAATGAGCCAAAAAAGAGAAAATATCCGGTGAGAAGCAGCACAAAAATGCCTCGTTGATGATAGAAGTCAGAGGAGAATGACCAGGCCGCTTGGAGCTGATAGGAAGGCAGCAGTAACTCAAATAGCCACTCGCTACAACCAGGGTATACAGAAAAACATCTCAGAACACACAACACGTCGAACCTTGAAGCAGACAGGCTACAGCGGCAGAAGATCACACTGGGTGCCACTCTTGTCAGCTAAGAAGAGGAAGCTGAAGCTACAATTCACACAGATTCACCAAAACTGGACAATAAAAGATTGGAAAAACGTTGCCTGGTCTGATGAGTCGATTCAGGCCGCCACATTCAGCTGGTAGGGTCAGGACTCGCTGTAAACAAGAAAGCATGAATGCGTCATGCCGTATTTCAAGGGTTCAGGCTGGTTTTGATGGTGTAATGGTGTGGGAGATTTTTTTTGGTACATTTTGAGTCCTTTATTACCAGCTGAATGCCGTTTAAATGCTACAGCCTATCTGAGTTTTGTTGCTGACCACGTCCATCCCTTAAGAGCACAGCGAGCCCATCTTCTGATGGCTGCTTCCAACAGGATAACATGCCATGCTGCAAGGATCAAATCATCTTAAACTGGTTTCTTAAACAGTGTGAAATGGCTGGAAAGAAAATTGGCACTTTGAAGTCTGAGGCCACAGTCCTCAGCCAGGAGAGGGTGGACTCCCAGCTTCAGGTTATGAACGAGTTACTGCCCCAAGTGGAGGAGTTTGAAGTGTCTCTGGGTCTTGTTTACGAGCGAGGGGACAGCGTGGAGCAGAAAACTGACAGATTGGTGTGGTGTCTGCAGTGACGTGGTGATGTACCGGCCTGTTGTAGTGAATAGAGACCCGGGTGTATACGTGTTCCTATCATCACTTATGGTCACGAGCATTGGGTAGTGAGCGAAAGAATGAGATTACTGATATAAGCTCGGTCATTCAGGCGGGACTCAAAGTAGAGCAGCTACTCCTCAACACCAGACGGACCCAGTTGAGGTGGTGCTTCCTGGGCGCCTCCTACTGTAGCTGAGGTGTTCTGGGCGTGTCCTATCAGGAGGAGGCCCAGGGCAGACCCAGGATATGCCGGAGCGATTATATGTCTTGGCAGGCTCAGTGTCCCCCAGAAGAGCTGGAGGAGGTAGCTAGGGAAAGGGAGGTCTGGGTTTCTCTGCTTAGACCGCTGCTTCTGCAACCCAGACCCGGAGAAGAGGCACAAAATGGATGGATGGAATTGCTAAATAGGCTTTTATTTTAGAAGGTCATTCAACCTTGGAAAGTGAAACAGTTTTGCTGCATGAGCAAAATATAAAACAAGCAACAAACAAAAAACCCACAATGGTATTAATACAGCATTGTAGGCATTTATCTTTGCTGGAATGGTTTTACTCAGTTTATTAAAAAGCTCATTTTATTTTTTCCTCGTTTCTGTAGTTTGCATTTTAACATCAAATTCTAAAAAAGAAAACAATCATAAAAATGAGGAGTGAAATTCCAAATTAAAAAGTCAGACTTAAAATTTTGAAAGTGAACTGTGATATTTTCGTGTTCTATCAACCGTGCTGTGACTGCACAGTCACGCTCACAGGAAGACCAGAGCAAAGCTTTTCTTTTAGAGCCACTTTAACTGCGTTTGTGTGTAGTTACGCGCCGTTTGATGCATTTTTCTTGTTTTCATTCCATTTTATTAAAGCAATATTTAACCTTTACACGTTATTTTGGTGGCGCATCCAGCGTCAGTATTATTAGACTGTTTCCAGATATTGCTGCTGCATCTTTACTACACAGAGAAATCTGTTTTGTGCAACTGCCCCACCCATCCATCTCACTCAGCTCTGTGCTAATGTCTTGCGTGAGAGACCAGGGAATTGTCTGTAGATGGGGGCCATTGACCTGCAGTGATTGTCTGAATGAATATGGGATCAGAAGATGCACTGAGTACAATGTGCATCCATTATGCTGGAATGAATGGTAACATTGGAAAAAAATGGAGCTTAAAAGTGCTGTGTTCCAGTAAAGGAGAGATGAATGGTGGTGCATGCACTTGAGTGCATATTAGTAATGTGATGTATGTGAGAAATGCTGTAGAGGCATTGTTTCCTTCTTTTTCAGTTTTCTATGAATTTAGCTAGAAAAGGGTTTTTCACCGGAAACTGAAAACAAAGCAGCAAATGTAACGTTTGTTTTGTTCTTTGTATTATGCATGAATTCTCTTTGTATTGTGTTTTCATTAGTATATTATTCTCTTTAGCCTTCAGATGCCTGTTATTACATGCTTTGTCAACAGACTTAAATAACTGGTTGTTCCTCGCTCTCATATTGACTGAATCCAGGCAGTGAAATACGAAACGCGACATCCAGTAAACCACGTACAACTAATGAGAAAACAATGGAAAATTATCTTTATTATTGCATTTTCTGCTTCTGCATTCAGCGTGTCTTCTTCACAGTGAGCAGGAAGTAATGTGTGGGTCATTTCTTGGGTAGCTGAGTCTATGATTTGCCTCCCAGCGGGAAGTCAGCCATGCTGAGCCGCTGGCGAGGCTAGAGCCTCGTATGGAGCTCATTAATGGACCACGACACTGGTGCAGGCCTACTGGGCTTTATCTGTGTACAGCTATCTTTATGAGGACCCGTTTGAGTTTTAGACCATCGGAGGGAGGATGTTTTGGACAAAAGTGACATTTTGGACAGTCATCACTTTCTCAGTCCTGATCAAAGGGCTGTTTCAGGGTTAGTTTTAATTAGGTTTTGGTTAGGGTTATGGCAAGGTAAGAGAATGCATTATGCCGGTGAATGTCCTCAAAAACGTGGTTGTGTGAAATATTTGTTGTACTGAGGAAGAAAACTGCATAAATGCATTTTAAAACATGTTCATAATTCATTTCTGGGCTCAATAAGTGTGTTACTACAAAATGATTCATTATTGGACAAGAAATATGGTTATTCTCAAAAGCTGTTTTGTCATTTCTGTATTAATTTACATATCTATGCAGCACCCATCGTGAACTGGCCGGACATTACTGAAACAATAGCAGCTGTGCAACAATTGTTATATTGTACAAACGTGGGCACAAAGAGCAAATGTCAGTCACATGTCAATGGAAATAAAAGTGATAAAGTCTAAGATTTGATTGCTTTACACGTAATAGCCACTGGTGTAACTATATCTCCTTTTTAGCTGATAAAATGCTCAGTGGGGTTTAAATCTGATGACTGGCATGGCCAGTCACCCACCCTCCAGTTTTCCTCTCGGATTCACAGGCAGTGTCTTTGGGGTCATTGTCGTTTTGCAGGATAAAAATCCAGCTAATGACATTAGAGGGATTGTTTGATATATGGCAAATCAGTTCTTTTTCCTCACTACGGCAGGTAGTCCACCAATTGGAAAGTCAGTGGTTTGATCTCCAGCGTCTCCAGCCTGCATATCAAAGTGTCCATGGGCAAGATACCAAACCCCGTGATGAATGTGGTTTGTAGTGTTGAGTACTTTTGAGTAGTCAGTAAGAACAGAAAAGCTTTCTATAAGTGCAGTTCATTTAGTATAAATGTAGTCCATTACTTCTGAAATCATTCAGCATCTGCTGTGTCTTCAATAAAGAGCGAGCCTGTTCCATAAGTAGTCATACATGGCCTGCGACCTGCCCTATGTGTATTTTATAGTCTGCCATTGTTTTTTATTCTTCAAAGCGTTCCACACCGCTGCAGTTGATTGTATTTGTTTGGCGTGGGATTTTTTGCTCACGGATTAGCTGTTTATCTGCCACAGTTAGTGGCTTTCTTCACATTGGCGAAGACACCCGTTGCCCGTTTATGTGTAAACACTCCACATGTAAATGAAAAGTTGCTTCAGTTCACTTTATATATTGACATTTTGTAGCTTACTTCATCTCAGAGCACTTTAAATAGTGAGGTTAACCCTTTACAGTAGGCTGAGATTAACTTGGGTGAGGGTGAATCAATAGACCACAGTCATTTCAAAAAGTAAACTACTTGTGAAAACCAGCAAATGTAAATTAATAATCACTCCTTTAATTTACACTGCGCTTTTGATATACGTCATGGCATAAAAATCCAATTACACACTCACGTTTTTGTTTGGAACCATCCAAGAAGGTTGAAGACCAGGGGTGTCAAACTCAGTTTAATGAGGGCAAGGCTGAGAAATGAGAAACTCAAATTCAACATAACGTTGCAGCAGGTACAACTTGGTCCAGAGAAATTTAATGAAACAAAATACATCCTGATGTAAGAGTATAATAATGAGCATAATAATTTTTCATGTTGGTCTTATACATATTTCTACCAGTCTTACAGAGTCTGCTTCACAGTCCTGCACAAGATAACCCAATGGATGTGAAGGGAATTTCATTAAAATGATTAAAAGTAATAAATCCTTGATCAGGTAGTTTACCTGTTCCATTTAGCCTAGCCCTGTGGCATGAAATTGGTTGCACATAAAAACTTCCAACTTTGCAATTATTCCCGATAACCCCCTCTGTCTGTCTTCAGTCGTTCAGTCACTTTCTACCTCTGTTTAATGTCCGTTGTATCTCTGCAGGCTTGTGGAGTTTGAAACAGCGCTTGCTATTAAGACGTAAAAAGTCCTCCACCTCTCTTGAAGTTGTTCCTTCAGTATGAGCGCTGCTTTTTTTTTTTTTTTTGACATTTTGTGTTTTTTGTTATTCCAAGTGCAGCAAATGTTTGATTAGGGCAAGGTGAGAACCTAAAGTGATATGCTATATGAACTAAAGTATTGAGCCAACTACCTATTACACCTGCAGGAGCCTTCATGCCATTTCAGTCTAAATACATTGGCATTAATATGGAGTTAGTTCCCTGTTTGCAGTTATAACAGCTTCCATTATTCTGAGAAGGCTTTTACAGGATTTTGGAGTGTGTCTGTGGGAATTTTTTACCCATTTATTTGTGAGGTCAGGTGTTGATGCTGGACAAAAGTGCCTGGCTCACAATCTCTGTTCTACTTCATACCAAAGGTGCTGGATGGGGTTGAGGTCAGGGCTCTGTGCGGGCCAGTCAAGTTCTTGCACACCACACTCATCTGACCATGCTTTTATGGAGTTTGCTTTGTGCAGTGGGTCACAGTCATGCTGGAACAGAAGAAGATCCATTCCCAGGGCAATCCCCAATAAAATACCCTATAAAAGTATCCCTTCTCCGCCAAACTTTACAGTGCAGTCTGCTTTAGACTCCAGTGGTGGTGTGCTTTACTCCATCCAATGCTTTGCATTGTGCTTGGTGATGTAAGGCTTGCATGCAGCTGCTCAGCCATGGAAACCTATGCAGCTAAGCTCCCAGCACAGCTTTTATGTTGTTAATGCCAGAGTAGGTTTATAACACAGCAGTCACTGAGTCAGCAGAGTGCTGGTAACTTTATTGTGCTATACACCTCAGCACTCAGCAACCCCACTTTGTAACTTCATGTGGTCTGCCACTTCATGGCTGAGTGGCTGTGGTTCTTAAATACTTTCACTTTGCATTAATACCAGTAATGGATGATGGTGGAATATCTGGGAGGGAAGAAATTTCACAAACTGATTTATTGCAACAGGATCATCCTGTTATAGTACCATATGTGAATTCAGTGAGCTCTTCAGAATGAGCTGTTGTTTCACAAATGTTTGATAGAAGTTTTAGACAGAGCCAAAAAGTAATTAATATCCAGTTTTGTTAGTTAGGTTTTAATACGGGGTTTTTTTTCATCAAATGGTCAAAAACAGCAAGAAAATGCGCAGATTTCTGTCAAAAAAGTTACCTGCTTACTGCTGTTCCGACGTTCTGCGCCAGGAAAACCCTGCTGGGGTTTTAACAAAAATGTTTCAAGTATTTTGTCTACCTGACTGTGCAGTGTTTTAATCCATCTTGAAACATCAGAGCAGTGCAGCAGTGTGATACAATGACTTGTTTTAAGCCGTTTATTTACAGTGGTTGAGATTTTTTTGCGCAGAGAAATAAAATCTTAAATTTTGAACACAAAGACATCAGACGAGGATGCAAAGTTACACTGGGGCAGTTTGCAGCCTGAAGTAGCTGGGATGAGGTTTTTTTTATGCCTCGAAGTCTGAGACCATGGTTCTCAACTGGAAAAGCATAGAGTGCCCACTCTGGGTTGGGGACAAGTTGCTGCTCCAGGTGGAGGAGTTTATGTGTCTTGGAGTCTTATCACCAGTGAGGGAAGTAGAACAGGAGATTGACAGGTGGATTGGTGCTGGTGGTACCATTCTGCTGTGGCGAGGAGAGAGCTGAATGTGAAAGCGAAGCTGTCGATTTACAG
The DNA here is from genome assembly GCA_015106775.1 of Etroplus canarensis. Taxonomy (NCBI): domain Eukaryota; kingdom Metazoa; phylum Chordata; class Actinopteri; order Cichliformes; family Cichlidae; genus Etroplus; species Etroplus canarensis. The sequence continues at coordinate 14,960 of VUQH01035983.1, read as the reverse complement.
GTTGATCTACGTTCCTACCCGCACCTGTGGTCACAAGCTCTGGGTAGTGACTGAAAAGAACGAGATCACCGATAGAAGTGAAAGAAATGAACTTCGTCCAAAGGGTGTCTGGGCTTGAAGAGCTCCGTCTCAGAGTAAAGGTGCTCATCCACATCGAAAGGAGCCAGCTGAGGTGGTTTGCACATCTTACTAGGAGGCTTCTTAGGTGCCTCCTAGACGAGGTGTTTCGGACATGGCCTACAAGGAGGAGGCCCCGGGGTAGACCCAAGACATGCTGGAGAGATTGTTTCTCTTAGATGTATGTGGAAACGCCTCCACTCTGGAGGAGGTGGATGGGGAGAGGCAATCTTGGTCGTTTCTGCTTAGACTACTGCCCCCGTCACCCAGACCCAGATAGGCGGCGTGGGCGGATGGAAGGATGGAAGGACGCACTTGAGTTAATTATAGCTTTGGGCCTTTTTATGAAATTTGTTGATCATCCCAAGAGGACTAATCTGAGTAAAACAGTTACAGCTTTGGTGGTTTCCTAACTTTTTATTTCATACTTACATCTCTTATAAACTTGTGATAGTCACTCCTCAGTGGCGTCAGTTAGTAGCCACATTAGATTGTGTTATTTCTTGAGTATAACTAATATCCGAACAAAACGAACCAAGCCTGTGTTGTATTATTTCCAGTGTGATTTCTGCAAATTTTCAGCTTCACTCTCAGAAGGGCTGCCCATAAGAATCCTCATCATTTTGCATCATCACTCACAGAGAAAGTAGTTTCCATGCCTGTGCACAATATAGTATGCATATTTCCCATTTATAATTAAAACATTCAAACAAAACAGCAATTAGTGGTTTAAATATTGTCATTTCAGAGACAGGTGAGGTTTAGTCAGATTGCCGCTTCACTATTTTTTTTTTTTTTTTTTTTTTTTTTTTTTCTTTTTTTAAAAAATTTAAAAAAAATTAATTT
>VUQH01035982.1:34242-61551 GCA_015106775.1 Etroplus canarensis | reverse complement strand
CTCGAGCCATCCGGCTCCTCAATAACCCAGGACTGTACTACACAAGAGTTACCCACACACACAAACCCAGGACTGCAGGACTGTAAACCTCTCTCTCTCTCTCTCTCTCTCTCTGACTCACACACACACACAATCTGCACTACCTCAGTTGCTGCTACCGCACTTTCTTTCTCTTTGGGCGCTAGTGTCTTGTTCTTGTGTTTTCTTTTTTTTGCCTTTCTTGTGTACTGTTTTTGCATTGTAGGGTGTCCTTTGCATTGTTTGCATTGCATTGTATTGTTGCAACTATTGCACATGTTGCACACATTGCACTTTATTTATTTATCTATTTTTTAAAATCTTTTAAACTTAAATTTTTAACTGTAGAAAAAAAACCCCAAACTAGTCCTGTCTCTGTCACATGTCATATGTTAACATGTTTATATGTTGCACCAGGTCCTGGAGAAATGCTATTTCATTTCACTATGTTCTGTGTCAGCTATATGTGGTTGAAATGACAATAAAGCTCTCTTGAATCTTGAATCTTAAAACATCAGAACCAGAACATCAGTGATATAGAAGCTCATCCATCTCATGATCACAATTTACAGGTTATCATAATATGTGACATAAGTTTTCTTGCCACTAGGTGACTATATTGCACAAAAATTGTATTCCCCTCTGGGATCATATAAATATGAATTAAAATCCACTAAGAAGGCTAGGAGACTCGCAAACACTCATATCCAGGACAGTGGCCATAGTTCTTGAAAATCCCTGACCTTGCTTACGATATTATTATGGCATGAATAAATATGAGGGTTTTTATATATAGCAAGCAGATATTCTTGTGAAAGTGGAAAAGTTCCCTTTTAACAACCTTAAGCACAGTTTGGGTGAAGACCCACTAAATGTTCATTGAATTCTGACCAATACTCTTGGAGGAGGAGCAGCAATTCTTGTGAACTGGGGATGGATGCATGGATGACGGACACCTCACCATGGCATTAATTCATTGCCTCTTTGGTTGGATTAGCTGAAAATAGGGCTGGTTGTCAGAATTTGGGCCACAAATGGTAAATTACACAAAATCTATGACAGCTAGGCTAGCTACTGAAAAATACAGTGGGCCAATTAGCAAGAAACAAATATCTCCTGGTGTAATAAAAAAATAGACTGCTAGTGACATAATTACCAATCCAGTGTGATAGTTGGACAACTCACAGTAATTTCAGTAATAGCCGGTCTGAATAAATTATGCTAACTCCAGTTAGCTAACAGTTGTAACATTAGCTAGTAAATATATCAGCAGTAAATCAGGTTATGGCAAACAAAATCTCAACTCTGCTTCACTGTTAGCTTGGTATCTTTTCATTTGTATGAGGAAGTCTTACTGTACCAAGCTATTTTTCTTAAAAGCTGACATTGCATGTCTTTTTCACCCTCTCTGGCAGAGCTCTGCTATGTGTCTAAGGGTAAAATCTAAATCACCCATGGAGCTGTGGTTGATGGTGCCAAGAAGAGGGCGGGGTGATGGAGTTAGGCCTCAGCACGTCAGCACAGGATTTAAGATGTTTTACTTATATAGAAGTGACATCAACTCCTTGCCAAGAGAGAGCTTACTGTACGTGACTCTAAATGTGTCCTGCATTACAAAATCAGTACAGTTCAGCCTGACAGAAAAGCAGTGGGCGGAGAGGATTTCTGCAGGTAGCTACTTCTGTCATCTTAATCAGGTAGAATAGACACTTGATATAATTTGCTGTTGCTGTAAAAGATGTTACATCACTTGGACTGTAGAGCTTGAATCAGCTTGTGTGTACTTAAAATAGTGCCTTGTAGGAACTAAAAATAATTCTGAGCCCTATGGCAAAGTAATGACTAGTTGTTCCATTAACCAGGATATATTTCTACCTATAAAACTTGAAAAAAGCTCACCTCTAAAAACTCTTCTATACCATGGTGGAAAAATTCACATCATAATGCTTTGTAAATATAATTTAACCCCTGTGAAGTCTAAGTCAAACAAAGTTTTTGGCCTGTGATTGCCAAGACTTGAGAGCACAAACAAGCAAACAAACAAACGCTACAGTTAGAGCCATAAGTTTTGGGATCATGACACTTTTTTGTAATTTTGCCTCTGTACACCACCACGGTGGATGAATTCTTAATGTACAGGACCATATTCTGCTCAGATTCAGTCAAATGCTGCAAAACTTATTAGACGGTGCTTCACAGGCCAATATGAAGTTGAAAAAACAAAATAAACTTATCAGAGAAAGCAAAAAGTTTAGGAGTGGACAAAACAACAATCTGGAGCATTCTTAAAAAGAAGGAATGCACTGGCCAGCTTAGCAACCCCCAATGGCCTGGGAGATCACAGAAGACAGCTAAAGTGGATGATCATAGAATTCTTTACTTAGTTAAGAAAAATCCGTTCACAACATCTAGCCAAGTTAAAAATGCTTTTGAGGACATAGGGTATCATAATCAACAAAGAGATGTCTTCATAAATTCAAAAGAGAAGGTTTACCACAAGGTGGAAACCACTGCTAATAGTCAAGAACAGGATGGCCAAATTACATTTTGCCATAAAATATCTAAAAGTTTGGAAAAAAAATCTTTGGATATATAAAACTAAGATGAACTTTGATCAGAATAATGGAAAGGGAAAAGCGTGATCTGAAGCATATCACATCATCTGTCAAACATGGTGGAGGCAACGTTATGGCAAAGGCGTGTATGGCTGCCAGTGGAACAAGGTCACTGTTGTTTATTAATGATGTGACTGCTGATAGAAGAAGCAGGATGAAGTCTGAAGTGTACAGGCCAGAGAGACCCGCAGACAAGCAGCTGCAGTAAAGGCCTGCCAGAGCATTTCAAGGGATGAAACACAGCATTTGGTGATGCCCATGGGTTCTAGACTTCAGGCAGTCATATGTTAGTTTGTCCCACTGCTTTTAAGCCTCTGAAAATGGGGCAGGATGTAAATGGCTATAATTCCAAAATAGTAAAAGCAATTGTTTTATCAAACCCTTTGAATTAAAGCTGAAAGTCTGCACTTCAATCACGTTTTGATTGTTTTATTTTAAATCTACTGTGGTGGTGTACAGACAAAAGCCATTCTCTGAAATCTATGTGTACATCTTCATTGGGGTTATGATTGGGGTAATCAGTGAGGATGACTTACATCTTACAGGGTTAAATGTTTGTGTATGAAATGCCATTGAGGAAACTACAGTTGGTGGAAGTCAAAGGGCTTTAACTACCTTCTGATTTATGTACTCCTGATAATAAAATTTGGTTTACAGATTATTTTCTGTTGTGTCCTGTTGGTTAAGTCCTGCTCATGTTGAAGTACAACTTGGTTGTGAATTAATACAGGAATAAAACTAATCAGGAAGAGAAACAGTGACATCTTGTTTCAAACCAGTCAGTTCTTATTCCCAAAACTGCTGTGAGAGCCACTGACATCTCACAGATAGGCACAATGAGTCATGTTTTGTGGGTGAAGGACCTCTTGATAACATTTTTAAGCATCATTAGATCTTTGATTGTTCAATTGTGGTAAGTCTGTGCAAACCGTAGCTTCAATTTTATGCTCTTGTTCACATCAGTTAGCATCTGGTGTGGTCTTGTGCATTTCTAGCCCATCAGCTTCAAGATTTGTACAGAATGTTGTCTGTTTAGAGATGCTGTTCTGCATACCTTGGTTGTAATGAATAGTTATTTGAGTAACTGTTGCCTTACTATCAGCTCAAAGTAGTCTGGCCATTCTATTTTGACCTCTGGAATCAACAAGTCATTTTCACCCGGAGAACTGCTTGTTCATGGGATAGTTTAGCATTTTTCGGATCATTCTCTGTAAACCCTAGAAATGGCTGTGTGGGAAAATCTTAGCAGCTCAGCAGTCTCTCAAATACTCAGACCAGTCTGTCAGGCTCCAATAATCATGCCACCTTCAAAGTCTCTTAAATCACCTTTCTTCCCCATTATGATTCTGGGTTTGAATTTCAGGAGGTTGTTTGAACCATGTCTGTAACCATGTCATGGCTTATTGGATTTCTGTATTAGTAGCGGTTGAACAGGTATACCAAAAGACAGGCGAGTGAGTGTCTGTAAACATGATCATGCAAAACCTACAGAGCCAAATTTCGTGAAACTTGGTGATGAGATGGAGAAGCTTGGAGTCATTTGTGCAACTCCAGATTAGTCTTCTTATATGATGTGATAGATTAATGTCTCCATAATGTTGTGATTTACACACTCGCCCTACAAGTGAAAGAGCCCTGGTTTGGTTCCAGGTGAAAATACAAGCCCCTCCCACTATGGAGGGTTGCATCTGGTGTAAAACCTGTGCCAAATTACTGATGTGGATTAATTTGCTGTAGTGACCTCTTGGGAAAAATACAAGGGAGCAGCTGAAGGTGCATTTTCATATGACAAGATAAGTCACTGCTAATTCAGAGCAAAAGTTCTCCATTAAAAACATTATTAAGCAATATTATGTAAGTATGCTCAGGAAAATGTATGCAAAACATGTCTGTGTCATTTATAAGTAGTTTGAAGTATGAAATATTTGGCCTCTTTGCATTTTAAAGATTAATGGATAAAAATTTCCTAGAATTTAATTTATTTGCACTTCATGTATCAGTGATTTGACCTTACAGAGAGCTGGTAGAAAGTTGAGCAAAGGGAATTGAGGGTCAAAAAGTGTACCGACTGTCTGACACAGGGGTTGTGACCTTTAAGCTCAGTTGTGTGAGAGAGATGTGGGTTTCGTTCTGTGTTGAACATCGGTGTGTTTCTGTGTAGACTGGTTGACAGCAGAGCAGATGGTGGATCAGCAGTCAACACTCCAGTTAAGTGTATTTAAATCCCTCTCCAAATGCAGCAGAGCCATCCCCCACCTGCTGCTTGCCACCTGGATTTAAACTGCTAAGTCTTGGCCTAACAGGCCAAGGTAGATTTGGAAACAACTTGCTTTTACTTTGTCACTTCACTTGATTGGGTTTATTTTTACAGCAGACAAAACAAGCAGCGCGCTTGCAATTATACAACGTTTCAGCGCCAAGTTTGGTCAGCTAGTTTGATTTCCGCAGCAGGCTGAGGATAAAAACAACCCTGCTGTGCCATTCTTAAGACATAATAGCTCATAAAAACAATAATAATTAGGATTTAAATAAGATTTATGTAGACAGTGATCATTTAACGTGTCAGGGGAAAAATGCTAAAAAAAAATCAAATGAGAAAAAGTCATATTACTACTATAGTATGATTCATGCTAAAGTGTCAAGATCTCAGTCCATAATAACAGAAGCTCTCTGTTGTTAAAGTAAAGTTTAATAACTCATATTAGATGGTAATGCTAATTTTAAATTCTGTGGCTTCTGTTGTTATTTCCCTCACTAACAAAGTGTTGACTGAGGGTTGACTGCTAAGGTATCAGCTAAGACTAGAAAGTTTTGTTGGTGAGTTCTCCATAACCTGTATGGATGCAACACACAGGCAGACAGAATATGTTGGTTAGTACAATTAATCATATTGCAAATCAAATAATTTGTCCAGTAATTCTATGAAAAACAGAGGTCAGACACTGATGTTGAATGAGAAGGGTTGGCTCACAATCTCCATTCTAATTCATAAAGGTGTTGTATGGGGTTGAGGTCAGGGCTCTGTGTGGACCAGTCAAGTTCTTCCACACCAAACTCACCTAACCATGCCTTTATGGGCCTAGCTTTGTACAATGGGGCACATTTATGCTGGAACAGAAAAGGGCCTTTCTTAAACTGTTATCACACATTTGAAAGCGTAGAATTGTCCAAAATATCTTGGTAAGCTGGATCATTAAGATTTCAGTTCACTGGAACTAGGGGGCTCAGGCCAACCCTAGAAAAACAACCCCATAGCATCATCTTTTCTTCGTCAAACTTTACAGTTGGCACAGTGCAGTCAGGCAGATGATGCTCACCTTCCATTCCCTAAATCCAGAGTCATCCATCAGACTGCCTGATAGAAAAGCACAATTCATCACTCCACAAAACATATTTCCACTGCTCCAGAGTCCAGTAATGGCCTGCCCTACAGCACCCCATATGACAGTTTGCAATGCATTTGGTGATGTAAGGCTTGCATACAGCTACTCAGTCACAAAAACTCATTCAATTTTCAATTCAATTCAGTTCAATTCCATTTTAATTATAAAAACTAAAGCCACCTCAAGGTGCTTTACACAGTAGGTGAAGACCCTATATTATAAGAGAGAAAACCCCAACAATTAGATAATCCCCTACAAGCAAGCGCTTGGCAACAGTGGGAAAGAGGAACTCCTTTTTTAACAGGAAGAGACCTCCTGCAGAATCAGGCTCAGGGAGTTGCAGTCATCTGCCTTGACTGGTTGGAGGTGAGGGGATAGGGAAAAGGAAAAGGAGAGCAGGCAAAATTTAATGGCATATTGCTGTAGTAAATATATGCATGAGAAGTAAAAAGGGGTGGGTGGAGAAGAAATGCCCAGTGCAAAAGGCTAAGTCTATTGCAGCATAACTAAGCGCTAACTACAATGCCTATAAAAAGTATTCACCTCCATTGGATGTTGCACCCTTATATTGCTTTAACAAATTAAATCATGGTCAATATCATTTAGATTTTTGACAAGAATTTCTATCATCAGCTTCTGTCATCTATCAAAGCAAAAACAGAATTTTACAAACCAATGTCAGTTCATTAAAAATACATAAAGCAAAATAAATGTTTGCATAAATATTTACGCCCTTGACAGGGACTGATCTAATTCAACAGAGGTCCAGCTGGTTGATTCCAGCAGTGTCACGATTAGTGAAATGGCAATCACCTGAGTGGAGTTGATGTGTGTCAAGTGATTATAGTATAAAAACACCTAGGTGTCTAGGAGGTCAAGTCTCTGCTGCAATTGCAACATGAGGACAAAGAACATCCCTAGCAACTCAGAGAAAAGATAATTGAAAAATATAAGTCAGGAAATGTCTATAAAAAGATTTCCAAGTCACTGGTCATCCCACAGAGTTCAGTTAAACTTAGGATTAAGAAATGGAAGGAGTATGACACTTGTCCAATTCTGCCTAGAGCTGGTCACCCTCACAAACTGAGGCAACCGGGCAAGAAGAAGACTGGTGAGGGAGGCCACCCAGATGCCTATAATCACTCTGAAGGAGTTAAAAGCTTCAGTGGCTCAGACGGGAGAGACTGTACGTACAACAGTTGAAGCTGTATGGGAGAGTGGCAAAGATAAAGCCGCTGTTGAACAAAGCTCATATGAAATCTCACCTGGAATTCGCCCAAAGGCATGTGGGAAACTCCAAGGTCAATTGGAAGAAGGTTCTTTGGTCTGATGAGACAAAAGTGAACTTTTTGGCCCTCAGACTAGATGCTATGTTTGGCAAACACCAAACACTGTACATCAGCACAAATGCACCATCTCCACCCTGATGCATGGTGGTGGCAGCATCATGTTCTGGGGGTGCTTCTCATTAATTCGTTAATGGAGTCATTAATTTGTAAAGAAATGCCATCAAGAGTAAGGATCTGGTTAGAAAGTGTTTCTGGGGATTTTAGTGCCAAATACCTGTTGAACTCCATGACTAGCTTTTGTGTGGGAGGAAGACTCCTTGTTTAAATGAACTAATTGGAATCTGGCAGATAAATAAAATTCACACCAGCAAAATACCAACAGAGTATTCTAGTTTCTGTAGTAAGATGTTGTGGTCTACTGTAACGAATGTTGCACTCAGGTCTAGAAGAACAAGCACAGAGATGAGTCTACTGTCAGAGGCCATAAGAAAATCCTTAGTAACCTTCACTTGTGCTGTTTCTGTGTTGTGATAAGCTATGAATTCTGACTGGAGCTCTTCAAATAAACCATTCCTCTGCAAGTGACCATGCAGTTGTTGTGCAACAACTCTTTCAAGAATTTTTGAAATGAAAGGAAGGTTGGAAATTGGGCTGTAATTAGCTACGATGACTGGATCAGTGGAAGGCTTTTTAAGTAGTGGTTTAATTACAGCCACCTTTAAAGGCTGTGGCATGTAGCCATTAATAGAGATATAGATATAGTATAGTTGATCATATGTTGATGGTTTGGGGAAAGTAATTACTAAGGTTAGCTCAGAGAAGTCACTAAGAGAGAAGCAGTCCAAATAAATAAGAGCAAATACTGAAACTGTTACTTAATGGCACATCTTTGGGTAAAGTATGGATATTTTTTTCTCTTTAATGGATACGTTTTTTTTGTAAAGAAATTCATGAACTCGTCAGTACTGAGAGCTAAAGGAATACATGACTCAACAGAGGTCTGACTTTTTCAGCCTGGCTACAGTGCTGAAAAGAAACCTATGGTTGTTCCTATTCATCAGTGCTGAATAGTAAGGTATCATAATTTTACAGAAGGTTTTAATAGATTAAGAGACTATTTCTCCAGGTCAGATGAAAGTGTTCTAAATTAGTCGACTGCCATTTTCCTCCCAGTTAAGGTGTTACCTGCTTTAAGATGTGCTCTTGTAAATTAAACCAGGGAGTCAAACCTCTCTGAATTGTTGCCTTCTTTCTCAGAGGAGCCACAGTATCTAGAGAATTTAGTCACAGCACTTTCAATAAATATCTGCTATAGTAAAATTTCTCCCCAGCGCTATGTAGTCCATTATTGAAAACTCAAATGTTATTAAGAAATGGTCGGTCTGGAAATACTATTAAATGTCCATTTTCTACACTTCAGATATTTGCTCGGCATTTTCAATCAAAGTCCTTCAAAACATCCCGCACAAGTGTACAATATCATATCCTCTCCAACCTCATTTAAGTCCTTCGTTCTGGTTTGTTTTATGAACATAGGATAATGAGGTTTCTTGTTAAGTTTAAATAGACACTGATGCCTATCTGTGAAAAATGTAATACAAAGCAATTGTGAGTAATATCACTTCCCAACTACATGAAGAATAAAAGTAAACAGCAGCTCAGGAAGCTTAGGGGTTCACATGGGTGCTGGTGTGGCTCCGCCTCAGGGTGAGCCAGATTAATTGACTTATCTCATCAGGTGGAGGCTGATTTCCTCAGCTGCTCGCACACGGAGTATCACTGTTTCTCCTGGACTCCCCAGCTGATCACACAGGTAGGAGACTGAAAGAGCTGTACAACTCTGGAAAGATAAACCACAATCCTAAAGAGTCTGGCAGCAACAAGACACTAAGATTATTAAGATACTAAGATTGACCATTGGTTATATGAATTTTAGGAAAAATTGATATTGGGGGTGTGTAGTTTAAGAAAAGACAATGCAAGGGATGAGAACTCCTCTAACTGATGGAAAATTGCTGTGTTAACAGTTATTTTTAGCTGTTTTTGTTAGACGATTATTTAAAAAGATGCAACATCCCATCATGGTTTACTTTAAATTCATGTAAATGTGGAACGTTTTTAAAAACTTTGATAACAAAAAGACTGAAATTTCTTGAAATGTCAATAACTGATTTATTTGTATATACAGTAATTATGATATAATTCAGTTATTGTCATGTTATTTATACTGTTTTCAACCAGAACCTCTTTGACTGAGTGTAGAGCTTGTAAAGCAAATTTCTTCTACACCAAATGAATCATTTAAAGAAATTTCCAGGCAATTCAGTGATATTCAGTAATGTTTTTCACAAATAATTGGATTATATTTCATTAGAAAAGATTTGATTACAACCTATAACAGTCAGTTGTGCGATTGTCTTAGAATTTTGTCAGTTGTGTAGTTGGAAAACAAAATTTTTTTATGTATTATTAGATTTATTTATTTTTCAAAAGCATATTCTGGAAATTCTCCGTAGAGTTAAAAATTAAATACACTACTGTTTTTGTAGTGGGACACAATAGATATTGAATAACCCGTTCACTTCAAGCTGAGCTGCAGGCTGACTTGAGTCTTTTTAAGGACCCTTGCCCATATAGATGCAATTATTTTAATAAAGGAGTATTTATGTTTTAGCCCCTTCAGTTTTTAGCCAACACTGCTAAAGAATCTAAGCCTTGCCAGACTATTAAAAATTGAATGTGCCTTACAAAATAATAATCCCAAAGTAAGATGAGAGAGCTGATTCTGGATGCAGCTCAGTATAGAAACTCACTAGCACTAAACAGCTCTCTGCACAAGCTGGGCTATTTCAGTCCCCAATTACAGCTTGGCTTGCTGCTTATTTTAGGAGAGCAGTAAGGTTGAGACTTGCACACTTTAACGTCAATAAATAAGGACTTTACCTTTGACCCAAGCTGAACCTTGTCACTTACTGCTAGTATTACAGATGGTTGATTGGCTTAAAGGGCTTACTAAACGGCTGCTGTTCTTTTCACAGCATTTGCGTCTGTGGGCTGAATTGCAAGCAACGACCAGGATCAAGAGGGATACTACAGCTATATTTCAGGATTCGTTTAGCCCTTTGAGAAGTAGAGGAGGTAACTTGAAATTGGGTGGTAATTGCCCTAAAAGAACAAGGGGCCACAGATTCACACTCTAATAAAGCTCTAAAACATCATCAACACCACCAGCAATGGGAAACAGCAAGAGTGGAGCTGTGTCCAAGGAGATCCTGGAGGACCTGAAGCTCAACACGAAGTTCTCAGAGACTGAGATTGTCCAGTGGTATGAAAACTTCAAGAAACAGTGTCCAACAGGCCGCATCTCAAAAGAGGAGTTTCAGACCATCTACAGCAAGTTCTTTCCAGAAAGTGATGCTAATACATACGCCCAACATGTCTTCCGCTCCTTCGACACAAATGACGATGGCACTCTGGACTTCAAGGAGTACATCATTGCCCTCCATATGACATCAACGGGAAAGACCACCAGGAAACTGGAATGGGCCTTCTCGCTGTTTGATGTGGACAAGAATGGATACATCACCAAGTCAGAGGTCAAAGAAATCTGTGCGGTGAGTTTTAGAAAAGTTGGTGAAAGGGTGCTAAATCACTACTGTTTCTTTGTCTTTCTTTGGTGCCTTTGGTTTATACATGTTTGTGGAATGTTTAAAGGAACTGGTGGGTACTTTCACAAAAGCAAATATATTCAAAAGTATCATCTGCATAGAAGGTGATTTTAGACTGTCTTGTCTTTTAAATATGGGTTCCTATTTTCCCATATATGACATTAACTCCTTTATCAAATTCAACTGCATTATTTAAAGTTATTGTACATGTCGTGGCCTCATGCTGTTAGGTAACATTTGTTAAACACAGGATTAGACTCTAATTTACTCTGATAAACAGTTTGGGTTTAAGCCTAAGCCATGGGGAAGTTTGGAGTGAGGATAGAAACAGAAACAGCATTGGGGAAAAAGTCAGATCACTCTTAATTTCTTTAGATTTTCTTCCAAGGAGCCGGTTTTCTTGTCATTTTTCAAAATGGTCTTGAACAATAATTCTCCAGGATTTTTGAAAGTCTTTCAAAGGTTTTCTTTGGACATTGGCTGCTTTTCACCCATTTCCAGTCCAGTCCGTGATCATTTTAAGAAGAATGCTTTTTTGTTTATTGTTGTAGTCACTTAACACTAACCTATGAATTAGTCAAGCATAAAGAATGCACCTAACACAAGGGATGAATGAGTGTTGTGTCTACGCATAAACAGCTTAGTGAAGAACCAATTTCAAATTGCATCTGTATGCACTTTGTTACTAGCAGACTGTCACAAAAATACATTGTTTGTTCCCATTTCTTTCGTTGAATCTATGAAAAATGTAAAGATAACACAGCTTGGTAGGGAAAAATAACATTTCTGAACCAACAAGGTGATTCCCAAAGAGCTATTAGCTGAAAAGATGGCATATCTCGACATGGTGTGTAGTGTGTCTTTAAAAAACTGAAGAAGTACCAGGCCTCTAAAAAACTATCTGCAGCAGTTGGACGGTATATGGAAGTCATGTCCTTAAGAAACAGGAAAAATCGAGCAATAACCTGACATAGGACCTGAGAGATGCCGGTGGCCCATCAGGTCATCCGTCTGCTGTTCACTGAAGCCTCATTAGAAATTCTCTCAGTGGAAGGGTGGCTGTCAAGAAGCCATTCTTAAGTACTGGATATGGGGATAAAAAGGTGAGGTAGTGGCAACAGGTTGGATGGAATGAAAGTTCCAAATTTTACGTTTTGAGTTCAGATCGCTGGGGCTGTTTTTCAGGCAGTGGTGGTGAGGAGCTTGTCAAAATTAATGAAATTATGAATGCAGGAAAATATTATCAGATTTTGATCCACCATGAAATACCATCTGGAAAGCATCTGATTAACACCGGCTTAACATGACAGTGATCCCAAATATGCTGCGAATGCAATAAAACCCTACCTGGATAGAAAAACCCACAATCGAACACTTCCAGTCATGGATTGGCCTTCCCAGAGCCTGGAACTCCACATTATTGAACCACTGTGGGATCATATTGCCAGAGGATGGAACAAAAGGCAGCCAGCATCCAAAGAAGAGCTTTGGAATGTCTCTCAAGAAGCCCTGATAGAGTTCAGACTGTGCTGAAGAATAAGGGCGGTCACACCAAATTTTCACTCTGAAGCTCGATAGAATTCCACAGATTCTGTTTTTCTGTATTTCCATTTATGTTTGCACAATTTATATTTCAATAAATTGTTGCACTTATTTCCCATTTTCCTAGCAAATTAAAAAAGAAATGCGAGGTGGCTTGAGACTGTTGCACAATATTATATAAATAAAATAAAGACGTAAACCTAGCATTTATCCTCTCCCTAATAGGTGAAGTGTTCTAATTTCAACAAACTTCAAAGGAATGTATAGTTATTAACCATAAATAACAAACAACTGTGTCATCTACATACGAGACAGTCTGAGACATTATGTCTGTTCTCTCTAATATGTTGGAGTTTTGCTTTAAGCTACAAAGTTCCTTGAGGTGACTCTTATGATTTATAAATAAAATTGAACTGATTTGAAAAATAATAAATTACAGGTCATTTTACTTAAAATCAGCACACCTTTAATTTTAGATGGACATCACCACTGTCAGTGTTTTTCAGAATTATTTATTTTTAAGAGGGAAAAATGTTAACTTTATTGTGAGCTCCAAAAATAAATCCAAAATGTTAACTAAAGGTTTGTTTGGATAACAAAAAGTGTCACTGATTAGAAACCCTGGCTGTTTGTAAATTGCTTAATCAATTAAATTGATTAATGTGCTGTTCAGCATTCATGTGCTAACTCCAACAATGCACTTACAAAATAACCCATTTATGTAGCAGCCATATTTCAGTCTCAAAGATTAGAGTTCGTATATCCACAAAACAAAACCGAGAGGTCAGAAGAGCTGGTTGGTTAATCTGTGGCAACACAGCAGTTTGTTGTTTTTGTCGCAAGGCAGATCACCAGCTCATAGCTGTGACAAAAACGGTTGAGATTAAAGTAGGATTTGAGTGCAATGTTTTCATTTCCTTCTGCGGCCATGAAAGTAGTTTTTACTGTGCAGAATTGCCATTAATTTTCATTATCATACCTGAGATATGTAAGCAATGAGACAACATCTGCAGCTCACACAAACCAACTTTTTCTTCTTTGTCCCCCAATAGGCAATTTTCAAGCTGATTCCCAAAGAGGACCTGGCGAAACTGCCTGAAGATGAAAACACAGCTGAGAAGAGGGCAGATAAACTCTGGAAATATTTCAGTAAGGGGGACAATGGTAAGTAGAAATAGTGTGGACAGTATATGAACAGAAGAGTAGATTAGACTTGCAATAGTCTCGATACAGAAATGGCAGTCATATGGATTCAGATGCTGGTGTGCAACATTCCCAAACTAAGACTTTAACAAAATTCAAAGAAAATTTGCTCTGCATTTAACTGCATCTGTGTTTAATATCCATCTTTATAGACGTGTTTTTAGGTTTTGGTATTTTTCTAAATAAACCAAACAATTTTTTTTTCTTTTTTGTACTTGCAGAACGAATTGCAGAAGGGGAGTTTGTCCAGGGAATTTTGGATAACGACGATGCTCTTCGTTTGATTCAGTACTCACCTCTAAAGTAGCTGCTCCATCAAAGAAACTCACTGTATATTTCCCGAGTCCTGTTTTTTTTCCACTCTACCCTTCAATATGCTAATGCACCTGAAAGCACCTTTACAAAATGTGAAGACATTGCAGGTGTGATGATAATGCCCCATTGCCCTAAATTAAACAGCGATACAGAGCCTCTGGTGTGGGTTTATAAAATTTAATACATGCCCATATGTGCTGTCTGAGCTTCTTTTTTTTTTACAGTGCATAAAATAAGCAATCAAGCTAAAATTTCAAAGAATAAGCTTGTTAACCAGTGTCTGTCTACCATAAAGTAGACAGCAATATCCCCTCATGAATATGCGGAAAAAAATGGCATATTCTGCTTCTTCGCTGAATGAAATAGCATTTATGAAAATATAAATATTTAGTTTGAATTTCCTAAGAAGACAAAAACTAAGAAGTGTTATGTGGATTAGTGAAATAATTGTTAATATGAAATATCTTCTGTTTCTCTTTTTTTAAAAAAAAAAAAATCCCGAACAAGCACAGCATATAGCCCATGGTGTAACTGTACTATATGCAGGTGGTGTCATTACTCATGTATAAGTTGATGTCTTTTACAGTCTTCAGTTCATCCATGTGTCACAATCTTTTATGTTTGATGTCCTAGTTAAGTGGTAAATATGGAAGATAGACCTGTTATTGTACGGCAACATGTGAAATTAAGTCTCGATCCTTTACAATACACTGAATAAATAAAAACAAGGAAATTGTAATAAAACATTTAATTGTCACAAGTCTTTTTTATGTCACTGTTAAAACAATCTGTTTGGTCCATACTGACATGATAGCATCAAGCAGTTGCTGCGGATTTGTTGGCTGCTTATCCATGAAGAAAATCTGCCATTCCTGATCTGGTGACTGTGGAGGCCACTTGAGTACAGTGCCATGTCAAGTTCAAGTAATCATTTTAAAATGACTAGAGCTTTGTGACAGCTTTGTGTGTTATGCTGCTGGACGAAGCCATCAGAAGATGAGTACGCTGAAGTCATAAAGGGATGGAAATGGTTGGCAACAATACTCATGTAAGTTGTGGCATTTAAACAATCGCGCCTCTCTCTGTACTAAGGTGCCCTAAATGTGCCAAGAAAATATTCCCCACGCAATTAAACCACAAGCAGCACCCTGAATCACTGATACAAGGCAGGAAGGATCCATGCTTTCATGTTGCTTAAGCCAAGTTCTGACCTTGCCATCTGAAGGTCGCAGCAGAAGTTGAGACTCATCAGACCAGGCAGTGTTTTTCTAATATGTTGTTGTCGAATTTTGGTGAGCCCCTTGTGACTTGTAGGCTCAGTTTCCTGTTCTTATCTGGCAGAAATGGCGCCCGGCATGGTCTTCTACTGCTGTAGCACATTTGCTTCAAGGTTCAACGTGTTGTGCATTCAGAAATGCTCTTCTGCAAGCTTGGTTGTAAAAAGTTGTTATTTGAGTTACTGTTACCTTCTTCTCAGTCATTCTCCTCTGACCTCTGGCAGCAACAAGACATTTTTGTCCCGAGAACTTTTTTACCTTGTATATTTTGTCTTTTTCCCGACATACTAGAGATGACTGTGTGGTAAAATCCCAGTAGACCAGCAGTCTAGCCCCACATCATTTAAAATCCCTTACATTACTTTTCTCTCTTTCATTCTGATTCTTGGTTTGATGACTTCTACTTCAGATCTTGAGGGGAAACTCTGTCATGGTCTGTGGGTTTTTAGAAAATATACTTTAATAATCTTCTAATGAGTAAATTACCAGATCTCAGCACACTCTGTTTTGTTGATATATACAGTGCACATGCTTTTACACGTAGTTGAGTGATACATATGCATACACACAGAGGTGAGAGAGAACAAGGCAACCCATTACAGACACCAAGGAGTATGGTGGGGGTTTGTTGCCTTGCTCAGGGGTACTTCAGCGGTGCTCAAGGGGTAGGGTGGCTCCAGCTTACGCAGGAGATGTTCAGCTGTCACAGTGGAGTATCGAGCCAGTGCCATATCAGCAGCCCTCTCCCAACCATTCACTGTCACATTGAACCTCTGTCGCCCCCACGGTTTTGGATGGTTTGTTTCTTATTATAGTCTTCAAGTTTTGTCTTTTTCAGTGTTGTTTGGAGTTTTGGTTATAGTTTCGTTTTCTGAATTCTTGGTTTTGAGATTCATTATTCCAGACTCCCTAATGTTATCACTATATGTTCAGTTAATTTAAATTAAATTTTTTAAAACAAACAAACAAACAAAAACAAACCAAAAAAAACAAACCAAAAAAACAAAAACCAAAACAAAAAAAAAAACAAAAAACAAAAAAAAATTTAAATTCAGTTTTATTTATATAGCACCAGTTCACAATATAGCTACCCCACGGCACTCCAGACTGTATGGTAAAGACCCTACAGTATTATGGTCTCTGTGTTTATTTGGTTGTGTAAGCATTTCCTGTTTTACTTTGTAGTTATTTGTCTCTCATGTTGTTCCTCATTTTGGGGGGGGATTACTTGTGTTGCATACATTAAGCATTCATATGAAATACAATTTCATATGAATACTTAATGTATACTTAACGGAGTGTAATCTGTGTGCGTATATGTACCTTTCAGCTGGTCCCTTGTATTCTCCATAGCATATTCTCCATAGCTGATTATTGGGTAATTTGGCAGATGTTTTACTCCGGATTCCCTTCCTAATGCAGCCCTCCATGGTGAGGGGGGCTTGTGTCCCCACCTGGGATCAAACCCTTTCGCTTGTAAGACGGATGTGCAAACCACTACGCTACTGAGGACCCTTCTCTGTGTACATATATAGTCTTATCTATTCCTCAGTCTATGTCTTGGTGTCTGTTAACCTCCCTGGGTGGTCTCTGTTCGTTTCTAAGGGTCCAGTTTATACTGACCCTTGAGGATTCTGTATTTCCTGAACTTTCTGAGTTTACAGACAGTGAAGGCTCGCCTTCTGTTTATTTCATCTGCTTCCCACATCTGTATTTGGTGCCTCTTACCTCTATACTCCTTTACATAACAAAATATGATTAACTTCAGTCTGTGGTATTTAACGGTGTGGAGGATAAATTAGGTTTGACCTCATGTTTGTGCTACATATATACTAAGAGATCACCAAAGTCAATCTAACACCAGAAAACCATTGTTTTCTTTGGCATTTTACATGAAACCACACATGAGATATCACTAGAAGAATGGTCAGCTGTCATTTAAAAACATGCTGGCTTTTATAAATCGTAAAATAAATTAGTAAATATTACAATAAATCAAATATGTTTTGAGAAACTAAATTATTTCACCAAAGGATACACTTTGATAGTGTATTAATATGTGGTACTAAACTAAAACAATATACGCAAAAAGAATTGGGACACATCACATAATCATTGAATTCAGGTGTTTTATTCAGTCTCATTGCCAAAAGAATATAAACTTACGCACCTAGTCACACAACATTTGTGAAAGAATGGGTTGTTCTAAAGAGCTCACTGAATTTCAGCCAACCAATAATCAGTAAATTATAGAGTGGAGTTGTGGAGTGCTGTGCCGCATAGTGTGTGAAAGTCGCCAACGTGCTGATGACTCAATAATTGCAGAGTTCCAAACCTCCTCTGGCATGCAAGCCTTACACCACCAAATACAATGCCAAATGTTGGATGGAGTGGTGTAAAGCATGCCACCACTAGACTCTGGAGCAGTGGAAATGTGTTCTGTGGCATCACAAATCATACTTGTCCATCTGGCAATCTGATAGGTGAGTCCTGGTTTGCTAAATGCCAGAAGAAGCTTAACTTTCTGACTGCACTGAGCCAACTTTAAAGATTGGTGGAGGATGGATAATGCTATGGGGTTGTTTCTCTGGGGCCAGCCTGGGTCCCTTAATTCCTGTGAAGGGAACTCTTCAGCTTATCAAGTCATTTTGGACAATTCTATGCTTCCAACTTTGTAGGAACAGTTTGGGGAAGGCCCTTTTCTATTCCACCATGGCCACGAATTCTTGGTGTGGAAGAACTTGAAATGACCCACACAGAGCCCTGACCACAACCCCATCAGACACTACACGATGATCTACAAAGGAGATTGTGAGCCAGGCCCTCTCATCCAGCATCAGTTTCTGACCTCTAAAAATGCTCCTCTGAATGAATGGGAACATATTCCCACACACCCTAAAGTCTTGTGCAATTGCTACCTGTTTACATTTGGGAACTCAAAACTGTAGTTGTTGAAGTGTTTTTGACTAGACCAAAATGGAGTAAAGATCAGTGATTGACTTTTACATCTGTAGTAGTACCACTTTTGTGGCTAAAACAGGAAATATGTTGAGGTATGTAAACAAACTTCTTGTAATCAAGTTTAGTAACTTACCTCCTAATTATCTCCTCCCATGTGTTTGCTTATATAATTTTTTAGATGGTACAAAAGTTCTGTTCCAGCTTAATACCAAACTGTCTGCCGAAAACAGAGAAACTGCATTTGAAAAGAGTACTTGCAGCATAATCCTTGAATCCCACTGTGAATAATTTTGATCTAAAAACCCACCCTGTTCTCAGTAAGGTCTGCAGATTATCCAAAATAATGCAAACTTGGTTTTAAGAAAGAAATATTAGTGTGTGGATTTTTAAAAACCTCAGCAGCATAAATTGAACTCCCCGTTTTATATTGTTGTGGCAGCAGAAATCTGTTGACGTCGCCGAACTGAGTTAAGCAAGCAGGAAAATACTGATTTCTTTTTTATCAGTTCAGCTGAACCATGAAAATAATGTTCCTTCCAAACTGTTAACATACATGTCCAGATGATTAAAAACTTATAAATTACAGTCACACCCCTCATTCCTACCAAATTTGTCAGATGTCCTGTTTAACAGTGGACACTTTCTTATGTTACACAAGACACAGACAATAGTCCCCATGTAAAAGATTAATGTTGTTTCATAATGAAAACAGACCCACTTTTCTTTCTTGTTCTACTTTCTCAGAGATATCTGCCTTATTTTTCTTTCCAAGCACACATGCACTCAAATGGGTTCCTTCCAAAATGAAGAGTTAAGAAACCTCTTATGAAAACAGCACAGTGATATCTGTAGGTTCTGATAAACACACTGTGCTGTACAGTGTTAAATTACTTAACAGCATAGGTGAGTAAATTCGATATATTATGAATACATTAATAGAGAAAGGAAATCTAAAACAAATTTTTTGGTGAATTGGATCTTCCAGTCACAATGGTAAAAATACAACATAGTATGGGTCTTTGTATGCCTAATACTTTTTTAAAATCCTTTACTTTCCATATGTTAATGGTTGTGTAACTGTTACATAATTAAACAGCTTATATACATTTTAATTACGCTCCACACACTGCTCAGAGACCTTAGAGTCCGCATTTATTGCCATTCCTCTGCCTATATTACGTCAAGCTCTCTATCTCTCCCTCTCATTCCCCTGACTGCAGAGATTACTGACATAATCTTCTGTCCAGCATTTGAAAGCATCTGTCTGAACATCCAAATCTCTCTGTGGATGTAATCGTTGATCCTTCGCTTTTCTTTGTTTCCTAGATTTACTGTATCTGTATCTCAGATCCACAGGTAACTTTAACAGGTAAACAAAGTACATTTGAGGCTGGTGGGAATGTTATTACTTCTGATATCTGATCAGAAACTAAAGTATTCAGTTCATTAAAGCTTTGACTTGAAGATGGTTCTGGGTAGAAAGTGAAAAGATCCACCAAAGTTATGAATGTTTTTATCAAATGATGCCAGTCCATCAAGTAGCAGTTAGTAAAGTATTTGAATCTCTTATTAAAAATTAAAGATAAACCTTGTACTGGCATAAAGAAAAAATGACCAATTACCAAAGGAAGTAGGAATAGCCTTCCGGGAACAGTGAAAATGTCCAGTAAAATTCCTGGCAATATTTCTAGCTGTGGTAGAGGTACACTATGATGGGCCACCTACACATTACACCTGCAGGAGCTTCTATAACATTCTTTTCTAAACCCTTAACCCTAGAACACTAATGTGTTCCAAAACACTCGGGTGACAGTGTTCTAGTTTTAACTGTTAAAATGGAGTTGGTCCCCTCTTTGCAGCCGTAATAACTTCCACTCTTATGTTAATGCTTTCTACAAGATTTTGGAGCGTGTCTATGGGAATTTTCCCAACCCAGCCACAGGGGCCGCATGCAGGCGTACTCCTAGTGCCAGTCCCAAGCCCACGTAAATGGGGAGAGCTGTGTCAAGAAGGGCATCTGGCGTAAAATCTTTGCTAAATCCAAATGCTGCTTGATAATACATGATCCACTGTGGTGACACAGCCAAAGAAGAAGAAGAGTCTATGGGAATTTTCTCATTCGTCATTTGTGAGGTCAGATTGTGAGATCAGTTAGATGAGAGTTAGATGCAGTCTCCATTCTAGTTCACCCCAAAGGTTTTGGATGGGGTTGAGGTCAGCGATTTGTGTGGGCCAGTCAAGTTCTTCCACACCAAACTCACCCAACCATGCCTTTGTGAAACTTACTTTGTGCATACAGTCATGATGAAATAGAAAAGGACCTTCCATAAACTGTTTCCACAAAGCTGGAAGCATAGAATTGTCCAAAATG
Source organism: Etroplus canarensis (assembly GCA_015106775.1). Taxonomy (NCBI): domain Eukaryota; kingdom Metazoa; phylum Chordata; class Actinopteri; order Cichliformes; family Cichlidae; genus Etroplus; species Etroplus canarensis. The sequence continues at coordinate 40,909 of VUQH01035982.1, read as the reverse complement.
TCTTGGTAATCTGACACTTTAAGATTTACCTTCACTGGAACTAAGGGGTCTCGGTTGGGCCCAGTGAAACAACCCCATTACATTATCCCTCCTCCACCAAACTTTACAGTTGGCACAGTACAATAAGACAGGTAAAATTCTCCTGGCATTCATCAAACCAAGGCTCATCCATCAGACTGCCAGATAGAGAAGTGTGTTTTGTTGCTCCAGAAAACCACTGTCCATGTCCATTGTTCCAGAATGTAAAGCACTGGCATATGGAAGGTGCTCTCATTGTGTCAACTCAACACACCAGAAAACACATGACACATCGGTATCCAATTTTAGAAAATGTTTCCATTTGAACGCAATGCAAGTATATGCCTCCGGGTGTCAGAAACTGCAGTTCCTTTAATGAACACTTGAGGCTGGCTCTATAGGTGAGTCAGTCTCCACAGACTCCCATGTTAAAATGCCCAATTTTGCAACAGAATTAAACCATGTTTATAGTACGGTATAAAACGCTGTTTTAATCTCTTGCTAATTTAGCATTTTGTGAAAACTGTACATGGGCCAAATTCCTGTTTTTAATTAGATTTAAGTTAGCATATGTTGTCACAAAGTATATGTTTGCATTTTGACAGATGGCCTCCATTTTGTTCTTTTCAGCAATCACTTGTATTAGAAGGCAGTCTAAGGAGTCAGGATTTTCATTTCTCAAATCAGCAGATTTCATTATAATCTTGCTTTGCTAGTGTAGCTGACAACTCTTTAGTTTTACTTTATAATCCCAATGTGATGATATCCGGTTTAAAAAAAGATGTTTCTGTCAACTAAAATGCCAAATACAAACCCTCAACACCCTAGTCTCACCTCTGACATCCAAGTCACATCTTCTTCTTTCAGTGGCTTCCTTTAGGGGTTGCCCCAGCGGATCATCTGCCTCCATCTCAAACTTTGCCTTGCATCCTCCTCTCTCACACCAACCCTCTGCATGAATATATTAACTGTCTGTCTTCTGTACATGTATAAACTGTCCCAGCCTTGCCTCTCTTTCTTTGTCTCCATATTGTACTAATGTACTAATTTCCAATCCTGTCCATCCTGGTCACTCCCAGTGAAAATCTCAGCATCCTCAACTCTGCTACCTCCAGCCCTGCCTCCTGTCTTTTTGTTGGCAGTACCCTCTCCAAAACGTACATCACAGCAGGTAAACAACAAATTGCAATAATAATAAAATGCAGTAAAAACTAAGCAATTTCTGATTTATGATTGTAGACACTCTGCAGCTACAGCACTTTACAGCTCCTCTCTTAACAACTGGACTTTTACCTACTGTGCCATGCTGTGTACATACTGTGATCTTCACGCTCCTGTGCTCTGCCTTTGGATGGTCGACCCTAATTATTTAAAATCATCCACCATCACTACCTCTACTCCTTGCATCTTCACCATTCTACCTGCCTCACTCTCATTCACACACATATTCTATCTTGCTTCTACTGACTTTCATCCCTCTTCTCTCCAGGGCATACCTCCACCTTTCCTGGCTCTCTTCCACCAGCTCCCTACTCTCACTAGAGTTTACAGTGTCATTTTCGGATGTCATAGTCCATGGAGACTCCTGCCTGACCTCATCTGTCAACCTGTCCATATCCATTGCACCACCTTTGTATAGTTCTGACTTCCTCATACAATTCCAGAGTTCGTCTCTTGGCACCCTACCATATGCTTTCTCAAGCTCCACAATGATACAGTGCAACTCCTTCTGACCTTCTCTATACTTCTCCATCAGCACTCCCATTGAATCTTGAGTACTATTTCTCAACATTAGGCCATACTGCTGTTTGCTGATGGTCACCTCTCTTCTTAACCTAGCTTCAAAAATGGATTCCCATATCTTCATGGTATGGCTCATCAACCTGATTCCTCTGTAGTTACTGCAGCTCAACACATTACTCTTATTCTTCAAGGTAGTGCACTTCACCTCCATGTAGCATAAATATAAAGTATATTGAAGACAAATCCAATAATACACTTTTTAAAACCTCAATAATTTATATTTTTGCCAACAACAAGAACATTTCTAGCAAAGTTATTTGTAAAAATGTGTAACTACCGAACTGCATGAGAATTAATTTCCAGCCCTGCAGCTCTGTGCAGCTTTTATCCTCTTTGGGCCCAATGTTATGGTTTTTCCGCTGCAGACAAGACTGAATTCCTGCTACTCAACAAACTGCAAGTTTTCAGATTTACATTACAGAAACATTAATGAAACTACTGCTGTGCTAACTTGTACAGTAAGAAACAGCAACAGCAGTTGCTCTCTTGTGGTGCAGAGATTGAGTGACACATTTTGAATTTCTCCCATCATAACCACTGTAGGGCTGAACAGAGTCCATGAAGGAGCTAAAACTGCGTGTGTTCAAGTCTTCTGAATTCAGTCTGATAAGCAAAATCTTTCCCCGCGAGATGTTCATCATAGTCTTTTGTCTGCAAAAGTCTTAGCAGAGTGAGTCCTCTCTCTCCTCCTGCAAAGCGTAATCCATCTCATCCATCTCCCGTTCGCAGTCCTCACATCCTTCAGCACCACAACCCTCCACCACTACTACACCATGAGCATCCACTAGTTTACTCACTCCACCTGCTCCCATTGTTGCCATACCTGGTCCCCCAACTCCTCCCATTGCTCCACCTCCCAACCCTCCTATTCCAACACCATTTCCTCCAGCTCCTATTCCTCCAACTCCACCAATTCCCATGCCAACGCCAAGGTTTCCCATGCCTCCAACTCCAATTCCCCCTCCTCCGACAAGCAGTGCTCCTCCAGCGCCACATGCCAGAGGTCCAACAGCTGGTCCCACTCCTCTGGGCCACAATGGATCCATTAACGCCCCCTGTTGGCCAATCTGCATTAGCTGACTGACAGAGTAAACCCCTCCTGGCCCAGCTCGAACGACCTCCTCATAGGAAGGGGCGCTGGTGGCAGCTCGGGCCTCCTCCAGCCGCACCCGGGCCCGGTGCTTCATCTCGATAATGGTCTTGGTGTAGGAGTTGAGTGTAGCCACAGCGGCTGCCATGCAGCAGCTGAAAGAAAGCCATGCCATGCTGGGGAGAAAAAAGATTTTAACTTGGTATTGAGTTGACCAGACAATACACTTAGTGACTAGAGGTCTAATAAAACCAGAAAGTGGCTGTGTGAAGTTCTTTGACGTGTCGAAATAAGTGTTGTTAGAGATGTGGAGACACAGCATCTGCTCACAGCTCTAATTGGAGAACTACTTCAGCGGTTGGTCAAAATCCTTCTCAAAACAGCTACTGGTGCAAATTTACTGAACAGATAATCAGTTAGATGATAATAATATATAATAATACGTTGGAGAGATTTTAGGCCATCTATTCCTGTCTCATAACAGTCCGTAAACTGCTTAAGTCAGTTTGTTTGTGTTAAGGGTTGCTACTCTAACAAAGTCAGATTTCCCTGTGAGATTCCATTATTATTAATCCTTATCAATATTAATGACTTGTCTAATGTCTCTAATATTCTTTCTCCAGTAATGTTTGGAGATATTACAACCCTTGTAATACCAGATTCAAATTTCAGTTCACTAATTAAGGATGATCTGTGCACAGAGACGTCACCAGATTCTTGGAATTTTTTGATGATATGTACTGTATGTTATGTATGTTATGTACTGTAGGTAATGGAATATTCAAAGTCAATTTACGTTGAGGAACATTGATCTTAAACTGTTCCACGATTTGTAGATGCAGTTTCTTGCAGATTGCTGAACGTTTGCCCATCTTTACTTCTGAGAGACTCTGCCTCTCTAATGCACTCTTTTATATCCAATCACATTACTGGCCTGTTATCAATTAATTTAATTAGTTGCAAAATGTTCCTCCAGCTGTTTCTTTTTACTATCACCTACATTTCTAGCCTTTTGTTGCCCTGTCCCAACTTTGTTGAGACGTGTTGCTGCCATCAAATTCAAGATGAGCTAGTATTTCATATGAAATAGTAAAATGCTTCACTTTCAACATTTGATGTGTTTTCTGTTTGCTTTTGATTTGAGATATTTATATTTTACCCAGTACCTCAAACTTTGTGGTACATGCCTACACACACTATACACTATATTTTTTGCCTTTTTATTTTTTATATGATTGCTACCATTGTTATACATTCATAGTTTTCATTATTGCTATTCTGTCAATTTTTTATGTATCCATATTATTTATTTGCATGAAAAGTGTCTGTTTTTTGCATCATGCTGTCAAAATTTTATATTTAATATTAATTAGATGGAAGGTTCAACATAAGTCCTTTGTATCATCTTCCACTTCCTGCACTGTATGTTTGTTATCTTTGATTTTTTTTGTTTGTTTTTATTTTGCAAAAAAATAAATCAAATTTAAATTAAACCTCTCCTCTTTTGAGGAGACAGAAAAAAATGGTAAAACAAAGCTATTAAGCTTCATTTGTCCCATAACTCCTTTTGGACATGTACTTTTATGAGAGTATTTGTTGACAGTGCATCTTTTAATTAATATAGTAATTACTTTGGAATAACTGAAACAAACTTACGCAAAAGACCATCCATAGTCCCAGCTCTGTGGCCTCCAGTCTTTAGGGCCTATGCTCACGGTCATCTGAAACACTGTGGTGTACATCATATGAGCTACCATCCCCATCATGCCTGGAAGAGGAAGAAAACGATGGCGATATAGTCAAAAAGAATAAGTCAAATTTTGAAGGATTTTTTTGTAGTAATATAAAAATAAAGAAAAACAATATAGGGATACAGAATCCTGACCCTAATCCATCCATCCATCCATCTGCTTATTTAGATCCAGGTCGAGGGGTCAGCAGCCTAAGGGCCCTGTCACACCATGATGATTTAACAAGCTTATGCCGATGCATCCAAATTCTTCTAAACCGTTGGCATACACAGAACAATGATGTTAAACGGACGTATACATAACATATTGCCAACATATATAGAATGTAATACCAACAAATGTTAGCTTATTGCTGGCATTCACAACTTGAAGCCCATTTATACCACTTCCCTTAAACGCAGCACATACACAGTTATACTGTAGTTGTATGTTAGAAACACGTTCAGTATAACTGGATCACCTGAAATACTTCTACAGATGTCAATATTCCTTGGTGGTAAGTTTGATATATGTTACACATAGGTTAAAAACACGTTACTCATAGGTTAGTCATACATTTTGGGTGCGCTAGACATTATCTCCACGTATTTCAACATATGAGTAACGTGAGTCTCCGTATGCATAAAGTACCTACAACATATGGTCCATGTATGTGGGACGTTTCAGCCATATGCTGGCAAACATTGGAAATTTTGTGCATGCTCAAAATTGTCCAGCGACCTCGCCATACTATGACGTTTATCGGTGTACTTCAGCATGCTCTTAACTCATACAAAAATTACCTAGAACTTAATCGACCCAGGCCAGTGTATTTACAGATTTTTTTCCTAAGTTGGCATACGCTTGTTAAATCGTCAAGGTGTGACAGGGGCTTAAGCAGAGATGCCCAGATCTCCTGCTCCCGACCACCTCCTGGAGCTCCTCTGGGAGCCACTGAGGCAATACCAAGCAAACTGAGGTATACAATTTCTCTAGCATGTTCTATGTACTCCCAGCTGGGCAAGCCCAAAACACCTCGGAAGATCCAGTAGGCCTCCTCGTCAGATAACCGAACCACCTTAAATGACTCCTTAGAGGAGTAGTGGCCCTTCTGAATAATCCTTTGGGAAAAGCTCATTTCTGCCGCTTGTATCCAAATCTTACCTTCTTAATCATATTTATACTGAATTGGCAAGAGTCCACAGTCTGTTGAGACTCAAGGAAGGTTTGAACAATACAACCACTTGTAAAAATGCGCCACGCCAAGATGCGGCTGAACAGTAAACCCATCTTTTCCTGGCAGTCAGATTGGACTGACATCACAAGCCAAAAATAAAATAATAATAATGATACCATCGTAGAGAACAGTCTTTCAAATGTAATTTTTGTTTTAACCAAATAAAGTCCATGCAGTTCACTGATACAAAAAATAATCCACATTGTACCTTACAAAAGTATTCATACCCCTTGAACTTTTCCACATTTTGTCACATTTCAACCACAGACATAAATGTATTTTATTGGGATTTCATGCGTTAGACCAACACAAAGTAGTGCATAATTGTGAATTGGAAGAAAAATGATTCATGGTTTTCAAAGTTTTTTACAAATAAAAGTCTGAAAAGTGTGGCATGCATAAGTATTCAGCTTCCCTAAACCAGTACTGTGTAGAATCACCTTTCGCAGCAATTACAGCTGCACGTCTTTTGGGGTGTGTCTCTACCAGATTTGCACATGTAGAGGCTAACATTTTTGCCCATTCTTCTTTACAAAATAGCTAAAGCTCAGTCAGATTGGATGGGGAGCGTCTGTGAACAGGAATTTTCAAGTCTTGCCACAGATTCTCAATTGGATTTAGGTCTGGACTTTGGCTGGGCCATTCTAATACATGAATATGCTTTGATCTAAACCATTCCATTGTACCTCTGGCTGTATGTTAGGGTTGTTGCTGCTGGAAAGTGAACCTCCACCCCAGTCTCGAGTCTTTTGCAGACTCTTAACAGGTTTTCTTCCAAGATTTTTCTGT